>JAKZAN010000319.1:0-55166 GCA_023053545.1 Lepidurus packardi
ACCCCAACCCCAACCCCAACCCCAACCCCAACCCCAACCCCAACCCCAACCCCAACCCCAACCCCAACCCCAACCCCAACCCCAACCCCAACCCCAACCCCAACCCCAACCCCAACCCCAACCCCAACCCCAACCCCAACCCCAACCCCAACCCCAACCCCAACCCCAACCCCAACCCCAACCCCAACCCCAACCCCAACCCCAACCCCCAACCCCATCTTCCTTTTTTGTGCGAGGGGGTTGCAGATTCCGTTTTAGATTAGTTGTTTATGAAGCACCCCTTATGCCATCCATTCCACTTTCCATCTTTTATGAACCCCTCCATTTATTTACAAATCTATACTAACAAAAATCGTATATCCCGATTTGATCCCTTATCTTTGTAAACAATATATATATACTCTGTGCAGACATGCAGTCATTCAAAGATGAGTACGAGGAGCGTCTCCAGAACAAAAGAGAAAACTATCGCATACACATACGCAGGAAACAGCATAGAGACAGGGTCATCGCTGCACGCATACGCACTTAGGAGGCACTCTCCTAGATCCACTATCATGACTTCCTCATCTGCACACTCGAACTCCCCAAATCCCTACCCTACATGGCCTCCCTTCTCCATGAACACATACTCCTCAGACCCAGCCTCCTACGCCCGCCCTTCGATCACTTCAAACAAATAATCAACTCCGAGATGGAAATCAGCCAGTGGCCCCATGTCTGCTCTATCTTCAGAGACCTCATGCTCTATCCGAGTGATATTCTGTGCAGCTCAGACTAGATGTAGCCTTAAGAAGAAACCTCGTAAGCAGAGTAGCAGAAGTAAGACCAGCGAAAACTCCTGATCGAGTTCGGCTACACCCTCATGGTCAGGACAAAAGCATTCATGGAAATGGCTCCTAACAATAAATACAAATTGAGGAACTGTGCACTCATCGTCTACCAGGCCATAATCCACAGACATCATGAGTTCAGCAGCAGCGATATCGTGACTTAAGGTACGTAGATGATCAAAGCCAGTTTTCTGGATTGGGACCCAGACTTATGCACTCTTGACTAGCTAAGAGTCTAGATGGATATCGTGGATACAATTGTCCTGATCGAAACTGAAGCCGAAGGGAGCGAGCTATACGATCCTAGGCTGCTACACAGAAAATTCATCAAGCTTCGAACACTGTCTTCCTTATTCTTCAACCATGTCGGTGTCTATCGACTCTTCGTTGAGAATATTCTGAAACAGTGTGTACCAAACAGAAGCCATCCCGAGCTTATCTCCAAGGTCCTGACAATCCTGATAGAGGTGTCCTGCTACCGCAAACATGTAGACCATGCTCAGTTCTATTACTTCGAAATAGAACCAGTACTGCTGCAGATCATCAGAACAAAAAACCAGCACTCGCATGAGTACGAGCTGAACATCAGAATCAATGCAGCCAAACTTCTCCTGAACCTCATTCTCATTCGGAACACCAATTTCAGTATAAATCTGTTGGAGGGTTTAGTGGACATTGTAGATCCTCTGGGTCAGGACAACCTGTCTCTCCAGTTCGAGGCTATGGAGGCACTCTGTTGCTATATAATCTACGCGAACAACCCGAAACAGGAAATGTACAGGTTTATAGGAGAAAGAGAAGGCATGAGGATTCTGTAGGAGTACTTGGCACACCCGATAGTGACAGTGTTGACTATAGAAACTATTCTGAGGCTGTTGGAACTTCTAGTAAGGGAGCTAGAGCTGCAGCTGGAGGCGAGGATGATCCAAATCCTGCAGTCAATCTACTACAAACATGGGGGCTAGTAAATATCTGAACTGTGCAAAACCCTTCTGAACGTGGACTGTAAACCTTGAACTGATCCTGGAACTTGTATGTTTCGCTGGATCCCCATCAAAATCTATTCGTCTTTATGAACTATTGTTTAGTTTATTTCACCTTTGACCAACCTCCCAATCTTATACTTTTTTAAAAAATAGATATGATTTCATTGGCTTTCAAGCTGAACTTTAATTGTAGTAAACAATAATTAAGTACTCCCTTTTTTTACACATACATAGCTTATTCAATCCAGGGACTCAGTGATACTGCTCCACATCGGAATCTTCCTCTTCCATCAACCTGCTCGGCCGCATCATCATTCTGATCAGTCTCTCCTTCATCACTTCCAGCATCTTGGTCTTCGCCTGCTGCGTATCCTGCGCATTCAGCTGTATCATCCCCTCCTTCGGCTCCACGGTACTCTATAGATCATACAATCAGATAAATGTTGCTTTATATTAGTCTGCTTACCCAGATCTGCACACTGTGATCATCGTTGCACTCCGCCAATGTGTTCTCTGAGACCCAAGATGTGCAGTTTATGGATTTGTTCTTGGTCGCTTCCACTCTCATTATGGGTTCGCTGCTCGAGATGTGGTAGTAACAGATGTCTCCATTCTCGCTGCCGATCGCCAGGAATTATTTATAAGGGCCTCCGTGGTCCATTCGCAGAACGTATTTCGCTTGGTCATGGCCTGTCCATACTTGCACCAGTTAGGATTTCTCGATGTTCCACACATGTACTTACCCTTTCTTGGCACCCGACACACTCACATACAGCCATCGGTTGAGGCTCGAGGGGCAGGACAGGGCTATTGAAGAGATAGCTTCTTTTTCTTTGATCTTGGCGATCTAATCCTTCGAGTCGACCTGTATGACACTGATAGTGTGTTTCGAAGTCATGATGACTGCGAGTTTGGAGTCCGGAGTGACCACCATGTCCAGTACTCTCCTGTGCGTGTTGATTTATTTGATCTTCAGACCATTCTGCGTGTACATTATGATCCTCCCATCGATAGCCGAAGTGAACAAATGTTTCTGAGTGTACACCACTGAACTTGCCTTTCCTGCATGGTCGTTCAATGTAGTTATGAGCCCTAAGTCACGTGCTCTCCATATTTTGATAGTCATGTCGTCTGAAGAAGTCGCAAAGATGTGATCGTCTTGCCAGTTCAGGGATGTCACATCTCCTTCATGAATGCCTAGTTTTTGCGCCTGGATCTTGTTATCAACCAGACCGATCACTGTACAGTTGGATTTGCAGTCGAGAGCAGCCAAGAATGTTCCTGAAGGGTTGGACTTGACGATCCACATCTGTTCGTCAAAAAGTATACGCATATGTCTGTAAACGGGTAGAGGAGGACAGTTTTATCGGAGAAAGTAAGGGGCGATCATGGTGAGCAGTCTGGGACAGGTCTCAGGAGGAGGTGCGATGAGGTAGGTACTGAGTTTTTCTATATTGTAGCAGTACTTGGACATCTTAGTAGACAATAGGTCCAGAGCTTCTTCGAACTTCTGTTCTTTGATAAGCTTGAGGTACCTAGTTTCGAGGAGCTGGGAGATGAGTCCACGTTTTTATTGCGAAGAACGGGAAGTCTGTTTTTATAGATGTGCTAGCTGTTCTTCGAAGGCCTGGCCGAGGTTTGACTCATGAATGGGTTAGTTTTTGATGATACTCTCTTTGCGAATAGAGTCCACAGTATTCTGCATGCCCAGTTCTTGAAGGAGATCGACCATGAGAGACAATAGTTATTTTTTGTAGTTAGTGACACTAAACTGGTCAGTCTGTTCCTGCATGATTCCTATAAAGTAGCTGTAAAAACTATCCTGTGAATTGGGTTTTGTTTATGTATGTCTTTTAGTATAAATCAAGGGCAATAATTATTGACCCCTGCATATCGTTTCTACATACTATTATTCGGGGTTTAGACTATAATTTTTATAATTCAAAAAGATCAGATCTAATATTGAACTGGTGATCAGCATAAAATATGGGCATAAAATAAATCAGAATAAAGACGATTAAATTAGAATCAATAACGAGAATCATGAGTTAAGCCATCCCAGGAACAGCAGTCTGAAGGCTCTCGGCTGGTCTGCTGGCACGAAATGTCCTGCTCCATTCACCACTCCCAGAGTAAAGCGCGAGTATTTCTTCGTCCACCCGAATACCTCGTTTCCGATCCTCATTATCTCCTTTCTTTGCTTCTGCCATTGTGGCTTGAATTTCCAGTTGAGGGAGTTCAGAAGAGTCATCAGACCTGGTGGAGACACTACCCCATCGTTCTGCCCCACATAGAGTAGGACCTTGATTCGGTCCATACAATAAAGTAGGGATGTCTATGTGGACTCTCCTAAGTCATAAGAAAACGCCTGATAAATCTAATCATTGGTGTCTGTGTAGTTGACTCCCTTGGGCACTCCTAGGTCATCCTTGATTCTGTTCAGGTAGACATCATAGTCCTCATTGTTGCTCCTATCTTAGTATTGCCTCACATTGTAGATATATGCTCCTCCGAAGTATTACTCGCTGCCGTAAACTGAGTTCATGATTTGGATGCCTTCAGCCAGGAGACCTTGTTTCATGAGCAGCATTGCTTGGGTCAGATCGTATTGCACCCTTTCCGCCCCATCCGTGTCCAGGATGCCATGGCTCTGTAGGAAGGCATCGAGTTGGTTGTCTTGCACGTAGCTGTGGATATACGGCCCTCCGATGGAGATCCCCTTGATGTTCAATCCCAGTCTACTTCGGTTACTAATCAACATTTGTGTGAAGACTGGCACATAGTGTCCCGCATAGCTCTCTCCCGTGATGTAGATTTCCCGTTACTTCCCTCCCCAGGTTTCGAAAAAGTTATACATAAAATTCTAGAAGTGCTTTCCTGCTTCCAATGTGTTATTTAGAATTGTGCCTTTGCTGTCGTAGCTGAAACCCGTGTTGATGGGCTGGTCGACAACCAAAAGGTGCGAGTACTAGTTCCAGCCGAAGAAGGATTCTTGCACATGCATGTCTTCTCCCTAGCCCACGATGCGGATGGGGCCGATGTAGTTGAAGGCAGCCCATTGACTAGCTGCACCGGGTCCGCCTTCCAAGAAGATAACCAGAGGTACTGAAGTGTCGCTAATAGAAGTGTTGTATTTTGACCAGAGGGTGTAGAATAGCCTACCATCATTATACCAATCGAGATCTTCGTAGCCCGAGTAAGCCTAGTAGCCGAGAGGATCCTGTTTTTGGAGTTTGTTCTTCCAGTAGTCTGTAAGATTGAGGACTGAACCCTTGCCTCTTATGAGACTGACGAGGTTGAGGAGTACCCAAAAGCATAGGTAAAATTTCTCCATGTCAAATTAAAGTATATAGAGAATATCTTTCACCATAATATTGATATTTTTTAGATAGACCGATGGAGAGATGACTAACATATGAGGTTCGAGTAGTTATTTTTATATTTTTTAAGGTCACGCAGTCCTTCAAAAACTAGTTTGTATCCCATATGATAATAGTGATCTGTCTCTCTCTCTTGCTCATCAATGCTACTTCTCTACAGGTCACCCTCGTCGATCCTGTCACTTGCTTCGCTTTCTAAACTGTGTAGCAATAATAACTCCGTGAGATCTACTATAACTATGATATTTCCCAGGGCGCCCCTGTTATCCTCTAGGTCACAGACCCTGAGGGCAGGATTGTCAACACGTCACGCGAAAACCCTCACCTCACCCGTTACCTCAAAGTCCATACTGTATTAGCTGATACTGAATACAAATTCTGCTTCCACCGTCTAGGCGCTGATCCTATCCAAGTGCAGTTTGACATTATCGATGAGATGTTCCTGATTGAACACATTGCTGGTAAAGAGGACATGCTAAAACTTATTTGGAGTGCCAAAAGACTGCAGCAACATGTGGAGAAGGTGAACATCAACCAACGAGCCTTGATGCTTGAGCATGACAGGAGATCGGAGGAGCTGCGGGGCACAGGACAGTCCATGACATTCTACGTGGCAGTCAAGATGGGCATGCTTTTCGGGATTCTGGCTGTCCAGTTCTTGCTGGTGCGTAGGTTCTTCAAATGAGTCCTATCGATAACATTGATAGTTTGTATATGTACTATACCCATAGTTGCTTGTCTCTGGACAAATCTAATTGAAGTCATCTTCGGCTGTCTATTACTGTTCAAATACTATCTATGACTTGACTATATTTTATATAAACTGTTCTAGAAGCAGACTTGTGGGTGCTTCCATCAGAAAATGCAACCCTGATTCTTTCAGATTTTGAATCTGATGCTCAGGAGCCTCTCGCTGTGTTCCCACAGGAGTTGCTGGGAGTTTTAGTTTTGGGCGTGTACCGTAGCAGCCTTCTCTCTGCAGTCGGAGTAGTACCCGCCATTCGTCAGTTTGGATCTTTCTTCGAAGATAGCGTATAAAGTGGTCTGGGCACCTTCTAGGCTACTTTTGCTGACGAACCAGAATATTGGTTGAATGGCTTCGTACAAATACCCCAATATTCCCGTCGCACGGTATCTCATGAGCTCTGTGCGTACAACTCCAGGATGAAGAGCAATAAACAGACCTTGGGGACACTTGCGAGCCATTTGTTTTATGAAAAGGATATTAGACAACTTGGATCGGCTGTAGGCCAATGAGGGATCATAGAACTTCTAGGAGTTGAGATCATCGAAATCAAGAGTAGGAGCCCTTGGAGGGAAAGGGGTGAAGGCAAGGGTATGGGCGAGACTACTCACATTGACGACACGCATGTCATCGGAAGCAGTGAGGGTGTCCCAGAGCAGTTGAGTAAGGAGGAAATGTCCAAGGTGGTTGATTCCGAACTGCATCTCAAAACCACTCTCAGTCAGTGTTCTTTGGGGAATCATCATGACCCCAGCATTATTGATGAGGTAGTCGATTTTGGAGTATTTGGAGGTAATGGCAGCAGCGAAGCTCCTTACCGACTTCAGATCGCCGAGGTCTAGCTGGATGTATTCGATGTTGGAGTTGTTAGTGGTTGCTATGAGCTCTTTAATGGCCTCCTCAGACTTCTTACGGTCGCGGGCACCCATGATGACAGTGCATTTCTGCTTGAGCAATTCGCGGATGGTTTATTTGCCGATGCCTGTGTTGCCGCCAGTGACTACTGCGATCCTGCCGGCTAGATCTCTCCTGACATGGCACGTGCCGCCCACGAAATAAGCCTTGACGAGGACGAGAGCAAGGATGGTAAGGAGACCAGTGATGAAAATAGTCGCACTCATGTATAGTATAGAATAAGTCTTGTTTTTTGTGTTGTTGTAAGATTATTCTGATGATGTTAAAACATATGCGAGAACTAACCTTTTAAAAAGTCCAAGAGGAAATCAAAGTTATAGATATGTTTAGGGTTGTGATAATAATATTATTATTGACATTATAATGGCAATAACAAAAAGAAATAACTAATGGGGGGGGATTGTGTTTTGACTTTATATACGTAGAAGTGGAAGTATGGTCCAACATGTATATATGTTTTGCATATATGTCGATGTATACTAAACACTAGGAATATAAATAACATACGATAATTTATTTTGTATTATTTTTTACTGTCAATTTTAGGAGGGAATACCTTAATAAAAATTAAAAAAAAGTTCGTTAAAAAATCAGATCCAGGTACTATTATTATTATTATTTTTTAATCATCTATCCTTCATTATTTTTATTTTCTTATCTATATTTTGTGTATAAAAAACTAGAAAATACTCAGAAAGACATACTAACATAGGAAACAAAAATATGATGAAGATTTTCAATATCTCAAAGTTTAAGTGTGAGTTCTGCAGTGAGTGGTTCAACACCACCACCAGACTCCCTCTCAGACTCGCCTGTGGGCACAACGTCTGCCACTACTGCATCTCCGAGACACACCCTAATCAAATCACTTCTTCCCTCAAGATCGTATGTCCAGTAGACCTACAGGTTAATGTCTACAAGTCCTCCAAAGCCATCCCTGTCGATACCGTGACCAAGGAGGTACTCGAAAGGATACTCCAGCAGAACAGCGAAATAGAGGTCAATAACAAGTCCAGCAACCAGCTGAGTGTCATCCGCGAGTACTCGCGTATCTTCGACGAGCTCACCGTACGAGTCAGAGGGCAGACATCCAAACTCATTGGACTGATTGATGAGATCTATAACGATGAAATAGAGCGAATCAGAGGAATCTGGAAGAGAATCAAGGCAGAACTGAACCGTCCACTGTAGATCATCAACGACTGGCGCGAGTCGGTAAAAGGACAACTCCTAGACGGCAGGGATCCAAGGAATAACAACAACTCCAGTGTGATCCAAGTCGAATATTTCATCCAAGAAGCAAGGAAGGTCCATCTCTAGATAAACGAGTTCCTGAACTCCACACCCCAGCATGTCCTGGAATCTGATTTACTATCGAACCGTAAAAACTGTTTCGACAACGGATTTAGTTTCGTTGGGGACAGTAACAACAGAGTCCACAAAGATAAAGATAATCCCCGACTCTCACAGATCGGTAAAAAACTTCATGAGAGGATCGAACAGATGAAGAATAGCAGTCAATGTAGCAGGTATGAAGAAAGTGAACTGACTGATCATCTAGTCGGCAGCCAAAGGTCGAGCCAGTTCAACCTCGCCAAGGAAGTTAGCGTCTCCAAAGTCAGTAGCAACAACAATGCCAACATTAACAACAGTGCTTCCAAAAGATGGGAGGGATACCTTCTACGCAAGCAGAGCGCGGAGAAGCCCTAAGCAATGGCCTAAAACTTCATGTCCAATAGTTCTTCAAAAGCCCAAAATCCGGGACCTTCCCAGACAGCAATGACTATCGAGGATTTCAAACGAAAGATACAAGAGTGCAACCGGAGAAATAGTATGTCCAGTTTACCGCAGCAACAACAGTAAGTCATCTTCAACGCAAGTGCCTCCAAAGAGTCCAATACTCCCAAATACCAGAATAGCATCGAGGAAGACGAACACCTAGCTAAATACTTCGATCCAAGCCCTTAGTCGAAACAGCTTTCAGCCTTTAACAGCGTGTCAACTCTCCGATCTTCACTCCGCAACGGTAGTAGCATGATCATCAAGAATGCAAACCCCAGCAAACTCAACCAAAAGATAAATGACGCAGGATCAGTCAGGAACAGTGGAATGTGGATGGCATAGAGCACTAACTCCAACTCCGACAAACTGTGTTCAGTTTTCGAGCTCAGCAAGTCTGGTAGCATGATCGATAAGTCTCTCAGCTTGCTGAACAAAAACATCCTGACCAGTACTAACAGCATCAATAACAATAATGAGCACTTCCATAATGTACCTAAGATATTCTCGGGTACAAGTTCCCTATTGTCATCCCTCGATTAGAACCTGTCGGGTGATAAGCGTAGCCGGTGTAGTTCGAAATAGAATAAAAAAGCTTTCCATAAGACAATAGCTAAGTAAGAAAATCTGTTTACTGATACTCTCAAGCCGACTGTGAGAAACTCAATAATAGCCTGCAACAATGTACAAACCAGTGTTAACAACCCTGCCATTTCTGCCAATACTAACACTCTGGATATCCTGTGTTCCCTCAAACGAAGAACAGCAATTCTTCTACCCATACCCAACCTATCAAAAACAATAATCGCTACTCCAATGCCCATCAGTCGAGCCAGGATGAGATACTCAAAGAGATCTAGTAACTCAACTAATAGATGCTTATCAGCACTCAAAATGAACTCCCCAACGAAGATGAACAATAAACTGTCCAGACTCAGAAGATTACTTACAAATAACCGACCCAAGACCTCAGGGAACGCATCAGCAAAGCCATGCACCCTACCCGCCACCTCATCAATTTCAACTCCCAAACCACCACTCCTAACCAAAGCAGGAACAACTCTGAGTTCGAAATCATCCGCAAGAATCTATATGATGCGTAAGCTTAAAAGCTGAACTACACTCTGAAGATGCGAATCCTGAAGGTCCAGGAAGCCATCATGAGCACAAGCGTCATCGGCAACTATATTGAAGTAATGAACCACCCACTTGACCAGGTGGATTTCAGGTGCTATCTATAAATGCAGGAGTGGTCAGATAAACTCGAAATTCTAAAATTCGTAAAGACCAACCTGCAGGATGAACAGTTCAATATCCTACTGAATTTCTTACTGAATGCCCCGAGCATCCATACAGTTGTGGTTAGCAACAATCAGCTGACTGAGGAAAGCGTGTAGATGTTGGTAAAGTTCCTAAGGCAGGCCTAAAAAAGCAACACAGGTAAGGGTCTCAAGAACATCTACTTGAGCAAGAACTGTATAAATCTGATGAAAGTAAAGAATAAGGTGGGACAGCTGAAGACCGGAGGAATCAATATCTACATCTGATATGCAGCTGCACAGTATTTTATATATGTCACTAGACAGAGATGTTGTCTATATAATAAAAAACTCTAAAGAAAATTAGAAGGAGTACTCTTTTCATTCGGGTATGAATCGTACGTGGAAAATTTTAATCAGAATAGAATCTTTTGAGCATGGTTCCAGAATACTCCTTCAGTTCACTGAAGAAGTATTGAGCTTGAGTCTGTGAATCTGCTCCAGGAAGTTCACAGGCTTGATCCATGTATTCTGCAGGATATCTTCTGTGCTGATCCGCTCATCTGGGTCGGTATTCAGCATCTTCCTCATCAAGTACTCGCAGCCTGGGTGCACATCGTACGGGAAGTTCAACTCCCCCTTCGTAATTTTCTTGTACAGTGTTTTCGTATCGTTGCCGCGGAATGGCAAAAACCCTGAATACAGGTAGTAGAAAAGAACTCCCAATGCCCATACGTCAGCTTTGAATGGATTGTAGTCCTTCTTATTGATGATTTCTGGACACATATAGGCTGGTGTGCCCACATATTGCATGAAAATAGTGCCCCTGTCGCTCTCGCAGTTGCCTTCGAGAGCAGAGTTACTGTGAGGGGTTTTAACCGCAAAACCGAAGTCAATCATTTTGATACAGGTGAGATCGCTATTCACTAAGACATTCTCCAGCTTGATGTCCCTGTGGCTTATCTCTCTCTCATGGAGATAAAGAAGCCCTGAGACCAACCCCTTGATAATGGTTTTGATCTGAGACTACTGGAGGGGAGCTCTTTTGTTCATAAACTCCTTAAGAGTCGTGCAGTCCTCAAGATACTCCATGACTATATTAATGGAGCTTTGGTTTTCGACGACATCGAGAATCTTGATGATATTAGGATGTTCAGTCTGCCGAAGGATGGTTATTTAGTTTTTGACGTTCTCCTTTTTATGCTTATCGAGAAGTCTCATCTTATTATAGACCTTGATGACTACTGATTCGCCGGTAGTCTTGTTACTGGCCAGCTTGACCTCTGCAAAAGCTCCCTCTTCGATCTTGTGTTTGACTTCATAGTTATCGAGGCCGCCAACTGGGACAAGGGTCGAGTTCCTGGGTTTTAATCTGATTTTCTTTATGTTGTTAGTAATTTGCTGTTCTTCTTCTTCGATGGAAGAAGATCTGATCCTCGCCCCTCCAGCTTTGTAGGAAGCTTTAACAATCTTATTAGGACTGGTTAAGGGCAATCCTGACAGTCTGTTCTTGAGCAACTCCGTATTGGGGTAGACTGTTTCTTCCTTACTGGCGAGTCTCTTGATTCTGAAGTGATTACTATTGAGGAGTGTAGAATTGGCAGCAGGATTCATTATGGTATTGCGCATGAAGTTGCTGGCAGGAGAGGTATCATCCTCGTGATCATGTTTGAGGTAAGGGGAGTTTCTGATGAACTTGTTGGTGAAGGTCTGGCGTTGTGTCCTGTTGGGACTTGTTTATTTGTTGGTATGGGTCTTCATTGTTATTTTTTATTGAGTAGGGTTATCGTGAGTATATATGTGTGTTTACTAAAATATAAATATTGTATATGGGAAATATACAGTAGGTGTGGGAAATGATGAATAAAGAAATGGATGATGGTTCTAATAGTGGGAATGTATAAGGATGGGGCTTTTACACTTTTTGTCTGGATTGGTAAAAGCTTTAATATTTACAAAAATGAAATAGATGAGGGAATGGCTGAGTGGTATATTTGAAACTTCAAGGGTCTTTTGGAAAAGGCATTATATTAACCAAATATTCGGTGCTATTCAATTAGTGATAAACAATAATAGAAACAAAAGGTTATTTATTTACATTTCCCCCCGCACCTTCTCTTGGTCATAATCACATGGATTCGAAAATTAATGATAATTGGTTATTGAAACAGTTTTCTTATCACACATATACTATTGACTCTACATCTAATCACGATGGATATCAACCCTACAGTCTTCCTCAACGACGGAGTCGAGATGCCTCTCGTCGGCGTCGGCACCATGAACTTCAAACCTAATGATAAGAACTTCAACCTCACTGATTTCCTCACCAATGCTCTCAATATCGGCTACCGGCACTTCGATCTCGCTAAGTTCTTCGAAAACGAGGTTCAGATCGGGGATGCCTTCAAAACCATCTTCGAACTCAAGAAACCTGCACTCAACAAGGATGGAGAACCTATGCCTGGGGAATTCGAACGCCTATACCCCCGTGAAGAGATATTCTTCTCCCTCAAGATCTATAATATCAAAGGCAAAAACCTCATTGATTAAGTCAGAGCGTCTCTCGCAAGTACTACCTCCATAATCGAAATCTATAACAACCTCTTGTTCGTGTTTAGACCTCAAGCTGCAATACGTGGACCTGTTGGTATTAACTTACCCTTTCAGCCCTATGGTTTCGGCCCCAGTTCCCGAAGGAGAAGAACCTCCTGCAGTCAAAGCCCCAGAACAAATTAACCACCTACCCATGCATGTCGTCTGGCCTCAGATGGAGTAAGCCAAGACCTTAGGCCTGTGCAAATCCATCGGCGTCTCTAACTTCTCAGTGCAAATGCTTATGAACTTGATCCCTTTTACCAAGAATGTTCCTACAGTTAACGAAGTAGAGTCCCACTGCTACTTGACCCAGAAGAAGATGCACGCGTTCTGTAAAAAATTCAAGATCGTAATGGTTGCGCATTGCCCACTGGCCAGAGGCGGCAAGGACCAGAAAATCCTGCTAGGTGATAAGGTGGATACTGCAGGATAGGTTATTCTGAAACAGTTAGCCTAGAAGTACTCTAAGACTATCGCGCAGCTGCTGCTAAACTACCAACTTATCCGAGGCGTGGCTGTAGTGCCGAAGACAGAACGACTGGACCATCTAAGGGACAACTTCAACATAACTGACTTCTAGATCGTGGAATAAGGTAACAATATCCTATACTTTATATTATCGACCAATCTTGTTTTTGAATAGATGTTGAGAAGTTGGAGAGTCTGGACCAAAAGGGAAAGATAAGGGTATATCAACCTAAACAGTTTGCGGACTGGAAACAACTGGATCCTTTCTGCTGATGCTTTGTTCTATGGTTTCACCAATATAAATATAGCAGTAGTTACACGCATCATATCGACTTCACAAAACACACAAATGTTTAAAGAATTACTAGTTTGAGAAACATTTTTTCCCAACAAAATCATTTTTTTGCTTTTGGATTTTCCTATTTTTTGTTATTTCTGAAGAGATAGGATAATCCTTCACCCTCCGAGATAGACTCTGTGTGCTTAGAATTTTGGAGGACTATCCTGCATGGATCTACCAATTTCCAGAATACTCCCCAATATCGCATTCTTCTTGAGGAAGGATTCCTTGAGTAAGCCATGCCGGTAGATTTTGATAGCGAAATCATCGGTCTAATCCTCAGATATAATCTTATCCTACCGGAGTCTCTCCATAATCAGTTCTTGTAGGTCCTGGATGTTGTGTGTTCTGCGGATCGGAATATCCAGTTCAAAGCTACTCCCCTTATCTTTGTAGATTATCCTTATATTTAGTGCAGGCTCTTGTTTACTGGCTACGCTAGACGATCCGCCCACTGCGTTTACTTCGCTGATCCCTGCGTGAATAGGATTTTTAGTCTGATCGCCCCGTTCTCGGCTTTTAAGGTTGACAGCTTCATGCTTTGAGACAGGGGATCCACGCTCTTCTACTTGCAGAAGATCACCTTCTCCCTGGGGACTTTTATGAATTAATTTAATTGCATGAATTCGAGTAACCCCTGGATGGTGGTGTTGGTTGGAAGGTTTTTGATCTCGATCTTGCCTTCGAGGTTGGTGATTATACGGTCACTTGCCCTGATGTCGATGTTGATTAGATTTTGACTTTTCTGCATTCTGTGATGCTCTTGACGGGTGTCTAGTATATTGGACTAGTTTTTATAGTAGTGTAGTATATAATGTCATTTTGATATTTCCATCTATTTTTATTGGATCTGATCGTATTGACTTAGCCGTAATATAGAGTAGATATATATATATATATTCTTGAGAATCTTATATATTTTTTTAAAACTATTGGACCGAACAAAAACCTGAACGATACACATACATATATCTATATATTATTCTATTGTTGTTGGGTTTTTGGGGTTTACCTCGTTCACTTCAAATTATATGTATGCATTCTAGGAATAAAGATATCGGCAATATTTAATATAATGCCTCCCCCATATTTTGGTTGTCGGCTTCCAAGACAAACACAACACACCACTATAAACCATTATCATCATCCTCTCCTTTCAGACTTGCTTCTTCGATCGCAGGATCCTCAGTTTGGCGCTGTTCTCCCGTCTCACTCGCTCCGCATCAGGTTACACAGCTAGAGCCTGGCCCCAGATCTCATCGATTTTCGATTCCTTCAGGTCCGCAATACAGAAGAACTCTGTGTCCTCCACGATCTCCAGACTGTTCCTGAACGCGCAGAACCCGTAATAAAAACTGTTCAGCTCGGTGCTTAACTCCTTGCTCAGGCCTGCTGCACAAATGACCAGACGGTTCACATTCACCCAAAAAAGCTACACGTTAGGGTATTTCTCGAATTGGAAAGTATCCAATGTCTTCCGTGCTGCTGAGTAAGAGCCGAACCTGAGCAGACAGTACTCCTCGCCTGGTTCCGAGAAGGACAAATCCTTATAGAACTGTTGTTCCTGGACCCTCGAATAATTGCCAAAAAGACTCGCCACACTCTTTTTGAGTCCATCCGTCAATCCTGTAAGCAGTAGGAATTTGTTCCAGTTCTTTCCTGAAGGATTTGCAACCTGTTTTTGAAGGTTGTCTTTCAGGTTGTCGTACTTCTCCAGGTCACCCTTGTAGTATGGACGGTATTGGTTCAGAAACTCAACAGCTTCCCGAGTCCTCCCCACCTGATGCATCACTGCAGCCAGGTCTTTAAAAGTAGAGTCCACTTTTTCCCCCGTTTCGATGGCTTTTTGGTAGTAGTAGATGGCCATTTCTAGATCCTTGAACTCGTACTCGTATTTTTTGGCCAGGTAGTAAAAGCTTAGTTGCGGGTCGCTAGGAGTATTAGGGATCCTTTTGGGTAGCCTATAAAGTGGCGGCAGGGGCGGGATATTGATGCTAGGAGTAAGCACGGGGAGAGCCGAATTCAAAGAAAGATGAAAGGTGGCAGGTTTGTGTTGAGGAAGGATAAAGTATTTTTCTGTTTGTGTTGTCTGCATTTTGTATTTTATAGGAATAATTGATTACCGGCATTTGAACTTTTTGGAGGGAGGGAGTATAAGAATAGAAGATTGATGAACGCGCTGGATTCCCTCACAAGGATGATTTGATTTTATAAAAAATAAGTGCTCGTGATTTGTATTTTGTATTGTTTTTTAGCTATTGTATAGTATCTAGTATTGTAAAATATAAATCAGACTGGATAAGATAGCTTGGTGAGGAGAGTCTTTTGTAGACTGGATATTAGATGGTTTGTAATCCATTGGATGCTCAGGGTCAGGGAGGAGGAAAGGTGCCTGTCAAGAGAAACTATTAGAATTAGACAGCTCATCTGAGTTCAGGATGTCTATGATCCGATGAGACCACCATCTAGGACTAACTTAGCACCAATAACACTTAGTAGTAATATCCATACCAATAACCAGCACCGTTAAAACATCTATATCCTATTTTTGTATTTCCAAACCCCATACACTAATCACCTTAATCTAACATCATGTTCTAATCTATGCTCCCAAGACGGTATTCTCTCTACTATTTTGTCTCACACATAATAGCTACTGAAAAGATAATCATCTTTCTCTTGCTTCTAGCTTCTTCACCAGAGCATTTACGTCACTTCTTTTGGCTCCTTTGACTGATAGAATCTTGTCTAAATCCACAAGTGTTCCTCCCTACATAAGCACATCGAATCGCTCAGCGATGCCTTCAAGGTTAAGGGTCAGAAGCTTCACCACATTCTCACTTCTGAGGAATGTCTTGTTCACGAAGGTCCTGAAGCCTTCCACGTTCTTTTGGTTTCCAAATGCCTCTACAATCCATTAAGATAGTCAGAATAAGGATAGGATGATTACATGGATCAGACTTGACGAGTTTAAAGAGCATCTCTTTAAGTTCGCTGATATCGAGCTGCAAGGTCTGGAAGGCAATATTTGGAAGCTTCTTGCATTTGTAGACGTTATTGAGGAAGCGAGTATTGACCAGGACAACGATCTTGTTGAGGTAGTAGGCAAGATATGTCGTATTCATCTCACCCTTTATCTTCATAAAATGAGCAGCGAGCAGAGCATCTGCCTGTTTGACGAAGAAGGAGACATCAACATTATCTTCCAACTTATCCCAATTGATTTTACCCATCTGTCCAAAGATTTCTTCAAACTTCTGTTACATATGGCTTATGAAGTTGTCAATTGGCTTTGAAATGAGCAGTTTGGAGAAGTTCTCCTCCTAGTCATTGAAGTTAAGCTGTTCAACATAGCTGGGGTCGAGGTTGCCCTCGATATTTTCCCTCAGATCTGCGAGGATGTTCTTGCATCTCTCACCCGTATTGACCACCCAACATGTTGTTGCTTCGAAGTCGTTACTCTTCTTGATTTTGTCTGCACAACGATCAGTATAAAATCCCAATATCTTTTTAATGCTCTTTACTATTTCCATGATCAGCATGCCCTTGGAATATGCGCTAGCTCGCTTCACTACTGCCATAATGCCGTGAAATAGGCACAAAGAACTATTGTACACCTTGATATCGTTGAGAACAGTGTCTTATTCAAGATTCTTAGTAACGAGTTCATACAGTGCTTCTTCTTCGCTTTTGATGTAAGGTTTAAGATGGGGTTCAAAAGAATTCGATATTGAACCCTTGAATCTAGGCAGTGAGTTGATCGCGAACGGGATTTTAGCGTTGGGACTGATGATCTTTTCGTATTTTTTCTTCATATCTGTGGTACACTTCTCCTCGAATTTCAGAGTGACCTCTAGCGACTTCATCAGTATGGCCACACTCACCGAAGAAGCAGTCCTTTCCAGGATATTGGTTAGATGAAGTCTTGTGATGCAGCAGAACTCATATAGAATGAAACAGGGAGTGCCCCAGTGCTAGGGGAAGACTCCGACGTATTTGGTTTCCATATCGTCCATCTTCCTGCGAATCCAGCCATAACGTCGATCAGTGTTGTCCAGGATGGAGTTTTCAGCCTGGCTGTACGTCTGCTGATATACCTCTAGCACCATTTGACAGAATGTATCCAAGAATTTACGGTGGGCCTTTTCACCCAATACTTCCATAACAAGTGCGGCACTGCGTAGGTCTTCGGGCTTGAGCAAAGATGTACCTTTGTCGAATGCCTCAAAGTCCTCTGTAATCTGGGCTGATAGTTATGTCACGATCGCATTTCTGTCTTTATAGAGATCCTGGATCTGAGGGATCGATTCGTATTTTTTGAAGTGATTCGATAGCTCATTGAAGGCGGAAAGTAGATTTGCCACATCTTTATACTGACGCTTCTCACAGAAATCCCTGAGTTTCTAGATAGCGTCGACCATCATGATGAACTTCTTAAGGGCATCAATACTGAAAGTTAGGTTCTTCTTTGCGATATCCAGACTCTTCAAGTCTTTGCACATCTCATATACAATCTCTTCGCTCTTGGTGGCCTTGTCACGGATGATGGCAATTTCGTTAATGACTTATTTGGAGAGTTCCCTAGCCCGTGTAATTTATTAGGTGACGTGGACGTTCATCATCGCGTGTTCATGGATTTCTCTGATAAGATCTTGGTTAACATCATTTAACTCTCGATTGAGATTTTCTATTTAGTCATCAAGCCCCGAAAGAGAGGCTTAGTTGGGGAACCTCTGATTCAGGTAACCGATCGGGTCGAAGCTGGGACTTTCAAAGTTGTTTGGATCAGTCATGCTTAGGACTTTCCGAGTTAGAGTTACTATCTGATTTGGTCTTATGCAAGTTTATTGTTTATTTTTGTATACAGGGAACACAAATCAATCTATGACTCAAAAGTACTAAAAGGGATATTGAATCCCACAGATGGGGTATTTCAGCATAGGCTCTAGAAATAAATACTCGTCCTCTACATCTATACATGTATTTAGGGTACGAGAAACCAATAGTCTTAAAAGTAATTGTCTCTCTTTCACTTCTCCCTAACACATAACTTCAAGCATAAGCATACCAATAATCGTAACATGTATTGTGATCATTCGGGGCTTCTGAATAACTCCTTGAAGTCTTTGTTTACTAGGCCTATGACTTCGTTATATGTCTTCAAATCTACATCATCGCATACACATTAGTGTGCGAGCATGGGTTATTAATGATGGGGCTGTACCGAAATCGTTCTGAAAGTCAGTCCAGGAATGCAGCTGGATCACATCTTCACCGCCTGCAGACAAAACATTGCCGTTGACTTCCGCAAAGACGACTCCTTCGAACTCGTTGATATCGTTGTCGACTCCCACTTTAACCTTGATTTGAGATCCTCCTAAATAACATCCCACATTTTTTGGGATATTTGTGAAATTTGAATTAAAGGAGACGTACCATCCACTTCAGCCTCGAGGAAGAAATAAGAATTGTCCTTGTCGAGTTTGGTGATTCGCCCGACGATGGTGACGTGTTTGCCCTTGTAGGTTCTGAATTGGGATCTTGGGATCCTGGGGTAGACTTGGAATTCTTGCTCCATCATATTTAGGGTTGTATATTTTGTGTGTTTATGCTGTATGGGTGTTGGCGCCGATGCGAAGTATTTATAAAATATTGTATTATTATTAAAAAACAATCAATCGTAATAAAAGCATCAAACCCTCAAAGATAAGAGGCCTATAGCTATAAATGGTATTGGTTGGTGTTTTCGCTAAAAGGGAGGGATTGATAAAAACTGGCTTGGTAATCTGGAGGGTATTATTGTATTCAAAATAACTACAAGCCTAGCTGTACTACCGCTAAATATATATACCCGAGTATACTCCATGCAGACTCCGGCTACAGATCAGAACTCAGTTTAAAAGTAACATACATGTTTGATAATAAGATGGAGAGGCAAAGTGCAAACAATTGGTCAAGGTATATCATATTGCATTTATATACATATATCCCCACAGAGACACCCTATAACGGACTACCCAGCATCGATATATTGTTCGCAGATTAACAAGTTCTGCGAATTAAAACACCCCCCATGCTTGGGTATAACAAATTAGCTATTCCCAATATTGCATACCTATACCCTCATACATTATCATTATATATTCGTTTATCCGTACCACTTGCATTTTATCCTCTCTCTCATGGGTAACTCTTCCCAGAATAGGCTCGCTCCTACTAACTCCATGTCCTTCACTGCCTCTAAGGCTTCTCTCAAACCCTCGTCGAACAGAGTCATGGCTCTCAATACTAAGATTAAGGCTGTCTCCAATACCATCTATAAACACATACTCCTTCCCAAGCCACAATTTGATGACTATCTCCAGAAATCTCTTCCCAGTGACTATGCTTGGTCTTCTGCCTTTTCCAGATACTTTAAATCCAAAAACTAAGATCTTTACGATAAGTACAGGGAGACGGTCACGATGTACAGCTATGGTTCTTGCCCGATACCTAATCTAACAGCTCTGATCAATGACCAAACCATCTCGTCCATCTTTGAGGCCAACATCCTTTGCAAATTCGATGCACCCTAACAACCCTATCCAAAAGAGTGCACTGAGGAGTACAAAGACTTAGTAACAGAAATCAGAGCTTACTTATATACGATGTACCGAATAAGCGAAGTGATTCTACCTTCAGGCCGATAAAACTCTATGGGTAGTACCGTGAACATGCAGTCCGCTCTCCAGTTGGATGACATTTGCAGTTATAACCTCTCGCAACAAATATACGATCTATTGATCAAGAAGTGTCGTCTCGTTTGCTAGCATAAATTGAAGTCCATAGGAGAGGCTCTGAAGCACAAAAAATACGAGATGCCGGTGAGCTAAACAACATTCCAACGTAATCGAAAGACAGCGAGGTGTTTGTACGAATTCTCTCGGAAAGAGACTAGTCTGAAGCTAAAGGAGAAACTGCTGTTGAAATTTTGGACGCAGATCGACTACTCTGACGAAAAGGACGAAGGTGAAGGGGTTGATGGGTTATGCGGGAAGGACAGGGTGATTTCATGTATACTCCAGTTTCTGAACAACCAGGAACTGTACGTGGACTTGGCAGTGCTTGCCGAGCTGGGCAACAGACACAGTATGCCCATAAAGAGAGTATACTAGAAGATACTAGCAATAATGTAAAGATAATCGCAATGAAAAAAGAATGGAAGAGAGAAAAAACAAAAACAGGAGTTAAAGAAGATACAGTGAGAGAGAGAGAGTACTATCCCCTATTTATATATTTATACAAGAAACCCTATTACTAGTGAGTAACGTTTGTATTTTTTAACTGTCTCCCAGAAGCATATAACGAGTCGGAGCAAGGGCCCAATCCTACAGCTACATAAAATATAAACATAAAATTTATATGCAGAAATAAAATATAAATATGTATACATACACCTACACTTTGCTCTAAAAAAAGCACTCCATTGAAATTAATTGAAGCAGTGTTCCAATATTACTAACCAAAAGGTATGTGTTACGGGATGGTCAGGCCAGTTGTCTCATCAGTTTATTCTGTGCCCACTGTCCGATTATCACTCTCTTCTCCATCGTGTAATAGGTTCCATTGCCATGTGCTTTGTCCTTCACGAATGTGCCAGTGTACTTCTAGTTATTCGTGAAGTACAGTGTCCCGTACCCATTCCGTAGTCCATCAAATACCTCTCCTTGGTAATATATCCAGTCCTTTCTATCGATGCTGTCGAAATCTTTATAGTTCAGGGGTGTTTGCTTTATTGTCGCTTATGGGTTGTCGATCCTTCTGATGCTAACTACTGATTACTTCTTGGCTCCCCGACTTGTTTTTAGGTCTGCATTAGAATCTTCGAGTGCCTATTCGAAAGGTATAATTTTTCTGGAGGTATGTTGTTATTGTTTCTATCGGAGCAGGTCTGTGATCATGTCCGAAAGAAGAGTATTGAAGTTTTTGCCTTCATTCTGAATGGAGATGTCTATGCATCGTTTACTATGAGTCAATTGCTTTTTTCGAGAAGTGCTAGCGTCTGTCGGGCTGTTGGCAAAAAGGTGAGGAACTTTGTTTGGAGGCGAAGGACAAATGGTTGTGGAATGGTTCAATAGTTTGGTTGCAGTTTTTGGCTGAGGCGAGTTGCGCAGTTTATGGATATTGTGGCGGGGATGCCGTTCCTTGCGACAAGTCATAGGCATGATAATGGCGGACTCAACGAGGTGGCTAGTTGACGATATTAGATGATCTGGTTATGTATTGACAAGAGCAGATGGAGACTTGCTCCTATCGAGTTTAAATTTCCTATTGCCAATGTCTAGGAGGATATTGCGGTTGTTGCGTTTTGGTACAGAAGAGCGAGGAAAGTTCATACTTTTGGTGGAGGTTTTATGAAATAAAATGCTGGTTCCGGGACTGCTTAGAGGCGGTGATTTTATAAATTGGGAGATATACCGTATTAATTTATATCGATAAACAAGGGAACAAAAAAAGTAACTTTAATTTCTTTGCTATTCTCTAAAGAGTGTTGGTCAGAAAAGGGTATTCCCAAAGATGTAATTATCTCTGTGTTTGAACTCTGCGAGGTGCGGTTTTGAAGTTGATACGAAATCCCCCAGCGAAAGGGATTTAGTCTTTGATTTCTTCATCGTCGTCATTAGTTTGGAGTGTACTTTCAGTTTTGCGAAGTCCAGGTAGTCATATAGTTTGTTGATCGATCCCGGTTCATTGATTATGTTCTTGTTGCTCTGGCGCAAGAACTCTTCCATGTAGTAAGTCATATCATCAGATTTCGGGAAGTTCAGGACTGTATCAAAACCGTGGGAAAGGGACTTCTAGCCTTAGGAAGAGGAGCCAATTGCAACGAAATTGGGGGAACTGACGGATTCGAAAATGGTCGAGGCAGAACATGAGTCGCTGGTCGCGAAGATATGCTTGTATGCTTTTCTTTGATGTAGCTCCTTTACGATATCAGTAATGTGTTCCTACAGCAGAGCCTCGCGCTCACGTATCTTGAAATAGGTGTCTCCACTTCGTGATATTTAAAAAAGGTTGAGAAATAATAATACCCATGGCCGGTGATGTACCAGAAGATGTTAGTTTCTGGCGAGCCTCGGAGCTTGCGCATATTTAGAGCATAGGGTGGGTACTTGAGTCTGAGGTGATCATAGATGGCTTGCACAGTGAGTTCAGAAAAGCGATAATCGATTTCGATGTTTTTGTTAATGTTGGTATAGTCAGAGTCAAGGAAGGAGACTTTGCCGAGATGCGGGTTTTTTTCGCAACAACCTATGTTTTAGGGAAGGAGGAGATGGAGGTCACTATCAAGGAAACCATTTTCCCTGAGATAGTGGTAGACAGTCAGGACATTGCCAGTCTGGCGATAGTTGTAGAGACCTATTGAGCTGGAGAAGAGCAAGGCAATATTGGATGAGCCGAGAGAGCGCCCAATAAGGCAAACAAGAAGGAGATTAAAAAGAAGAGTGTTCATATCATAAAATAGGTATAAATAAGTAAAAGTATATAGAGAATAAGTGAGAGTAATCTACAAAGATTGTATTTCGGGAGGGTGTTTCATTGGACTCTAATACCAAAAATAGCAAAAAATATATGTCATCAGAGAACAAAAGAGATTCGTTTAATAGTTTACAATGTTCATAAGCAGGTAGGTCAGTATAAAGATTACAGATTAAACCAGTGAAGCTCCCTTTATTTTGATACAGGAGGGAAGTATCCTTACTAACATTTATCATTAAGGCTATGCCTGATAGATTCTGATTTACATCATATAGATGTCTGGCTGGGAGTACATCAAAACAGTAATCAATATTAATGGCTCTATTAAAAACAATATATCAATAGAATTCTATCCCCAAGGTGGCGATCGCTGATGAAGCCACAGGACAAACCGCTCATTTAGAAGGGCAGGAGGTAACAGCTGATACTTTTAGGATCTCAGGGAGTTTGAAGTATTAGCGATTGACCAAACGTATGTCATCATGGTACTTGAGCGCTATCAGGTAATCTAGCATAAACTACAGCTCTCTGTCGTCAGGATCACGTGTGAACGACAGTATCGGCACACCGTTCTCGATTTGAAACCCGAAGGAGTAAACAGAATTGTCCAATAAAACCATATCTTGCAGTCTGCGGTTAGCGATCGTCCTTAAGTCCTTGAAAAAGACTCCTCGGCCCACATGTATACAGTGTTCACGATGGAGGACGTGAGTGATGGAGTTTTGGGTCTTATCGTTAAAGTATTTGAAGAAGGCCTCAGCATAATCCTTCTCTGCAGCCGTGAACAGAACGACTTCGTAGTGTTTGGAAACTATGCTGAGGAACTCGAGGGCGAAGGGGCGTACATCAAACCATACCTACGAACCAAAAGAAATTACATAGATATTTGAGTTGGTAAAAGTCCTAAAATAGAAGTAAAATACAGAGAAAAATGGAGGGAAAGATTAGGATAGGTGAGGTACAAGCTCTGTTTAAGGGTGAGAGCTTTCTCCAACAACATGATAGAAATAAGGGGAGTTTTACCTGTGTCTTAGAAACAGTGATTTGCTAGGAGAAACCCGCGCCGGAAGTCATTGAGGTGTTAACCAAAGTTTCGTCCAGATCGACAAAAAGAGTTTTCATTACTTTATTGGACTCATTGGCATCGTTCAATAAATGCCTTTTTCCATTGACTAACGCTTAAGTATTCATTCTTAAAATTTCTGACTGAAATTGAAGATCGAATACGGCCTGAAAGACATCCCGGAGATGCTTTAAGACCGCTGCAGGTTTAGCTTCTGAGTTGAAGACAAGGTGCCGAAACGGAATCTAGGGCTGTTTTTGTGGGGAAACGAGGCTTTTTTGGGGGATAAGGATGTGGGTTTTCATGGGTGGAGGGTATAGGAGATAGCTGGTAGTGGGCGTTAGGAGTAGAAGAGAATATGAATGGATCTTTTGCGCGGATGCCGTAGAAATAGAGGCGATGGTTGGTCCGAAGGCGAGGTCGAAAAGATTGAAATCTGCAGTTCTAAAAACAAAACAAATAGTTATAGCTTTATCTTTATATCCGAAATTTGCGTAGAGTGTCCCACTATTTGAGAGAGATATGGGATATAGAATATTGTGCTCTTGGGGGGAATTCAGTTTCGTTTCGTGGGTTGTTGTATATTTTGCCAAATTCTACTTGAAGAGATTGCAACTTGCATAGAATTTAACAAAAAAGACACAATTTTATTAAAAAAATGGGTTAAAATTATATATTGATACCAAAGAATAGAGGGTGTTGTGGGGCTATATATATGTATATATGATTTATTTATATTACCTTAACTCTCAAATGTGTATATTTTTACATGGGGATACTTCGCATGTAAAATGTATATAAGTATAAATTAAAGGTATGCATATCTATGTCTTGGCTGTGGAATTATAAATATAGATATACACATCTATATATATCTATAGCTAGATTACTTATATTTTTGTTATTTATTACTATTTATTAGTTTTTGATGTGTTTCACTAACTGGTTGGACTTGTATCTAGAATTTGGGGTTGGACGTCGACACAGATCCTATTCTGAAAATGACCACTCAGTCGACCTTTTCTCTATTTACCCGTCTTCCCGATACTCTATTTGGAGGGTCAAACCTATACTTCCCACCCTTATTCTCACTAAGTCGCAAGATCTCATCATTATGATTTATTAACTTTCAAATCAACAACCTCCTGCAACATTACTAATATTCTCATAATATCAATAATCCTAATAACAATAACAATAAGAACACACACATGTCAGACTACGAGGACGACTACGGTGCAGGCGACAGGGATGACTTCAGTGGCGATGAGGAAGACTCCAATGCTGAACGCATCTCCCAGCAGGACAGTCACGATGAGGAGGCTGAGGAGGCCTCAGAAAATGATGACGACGCCGAGGCCGAGGATGGCGAGGAAAGCTAAGAAGAGCGCCGCATGCCACAGATAATCTAAGAGCCGGTGTTCGAAACCCAGAACACAACACGCATCACCCCACCCTTCCTCACCAAGTACGAGAAGGCACGAGTCATCGGTGTGCGGGCCATGCAGATTTCGAAAAATTCACCATTATACCTAAACGCTGACGACCGCGATCTTAATAACTGGGACCCCCTCTACATTGCCGAGAAGGAGCTGGCAGAGAAGCAGATTCCCTTCATTATTCGACGGTACCTGCCCAACGGGAGCTTCGAAGACTGGAAGCTGGCCGAACTCAAGATGTTGGACTGAGGCTAATTACTGATGAGGAATTGTTTATGATAAAAGCAGAGGGCTACAACCCCTTGGGACATATAGTGACACTTTTTGTATGAAGACAATACTTGTTGTTCAAACAATATTAAAAAGAGGATGACATTTTACCAATGGATGGATGGATTGTGCAGTTTATTCTTTTATAGGGTTTTATATGGCGTCAATCGATAAATTATCAATTCTATGCGAGACCAAACTATCATCTAATAGGGATCAGATTTATTTTTTGAAATTTCAAACGAAAACAGCATGCATTCAAGGCAAATGATGTATTTTTGAAGTGAATACCTCGAGTATTTTATTGCTCTCTGCAACCTTGGTCCCAGCAAAAGTATAGCGAAGGATGATGTCTATACTGTAATTGGGAGTTTGGGAAGTTTACCACTTGTTTTTTCCATGTCTATGTTGCTTAATCTCCTATTTCTGCACTGAGTACACATGTAATCTAAACACAGTCCAGTCAATATATATTGGGACTCAATCACAAACACAGCTCACAATTTCTGATGCTGAATTTATGTCTATCTCATGACTTCCCTCCCTTTACATCATGCGTCTTCCCCTCTATCTACTATAAACTTTAAATTTCTCTCCCCGATTAGTTAATATTCCTACTCGTTAACATATATGTCCAAAATCCTCTACGCTCTCTGCTTCTTCCTCGCCGTCTTCAACCTTGCTGCCTGTGACAACTGGGCAGTCCTTGTTGCTGGCTCTGACCAGTACTACAACTATCGTCACCAGGCCGATGTTTTCCACGCCTATCAGGCTCTACTTGCCAAAGGCATGGACCCCACTAAGATTATCGTCATGGCTTATGATGATATTGCTAGTTCTGGCAGCAACCCTTTCCGCGGTCAGATGTTCAACAAGCCCTCCTATTCCAGCGCAGGAGTGGACGTCTATAAAGGAGTCAAGATCGACTACAAGGGTGCCAATGTGACTCCTGCTGTCTTCCTCAATGTGCTTCTTGGTAATAAGACCTTTGTCTCTGGCAAGGGTTCCGGCAGAGTCCTCGAATCTACTGCTGATGATAATGTCTTCATTTTCTTCTCTGATCATGGTGCTCCTGGCCTGATCGCCTTCCCCAATGAGTACTTGTACGTCAATCAGTTGACAACAACCCTGAACCAGATGGTAGGCAGGTACAATAAACTGGTCTTCTACCTCGAGACCTGCGAGTCTGGCTCTATGTTCGTCAACTTGCCCAAGAACACTAAAATATATGCCTTGTCTGCTGCTGGTACTGACGAGTCTAGCTGGGCTACTTATTGCTCTCCTGATGATGTTGTTAACGGAAAGCACATCGGCACTTGCCTGGGAGATCTTTTCAGCGTCAGCTTCATTGAAGACATTGA
The DNA here is from genome assembly GCA_023053545.1 of Lepidurus packardi. NCBI lineage: Eukaryota > Metazoa > Arthropoda > Branchiopoda > Notostraca > Triopsidae > Lepidurus > Lepidurus packardi. The sequence continues at coordinate 26,956 of JAKZAN010000319.1, forward strand.
CAACACTGATCTCACCACAGAAACCCTCGATTAACAGTTCCAAAAAGTCAAGAAGCTGACGTCTTTGAGCAAAGTGATGCAATGGGGTGACACTTCTTTCCTGACTGACAGCGTCAACACCTTCATCGGCAACGCAAGGACCTACACCGGTCTCAAGAAACAGCTACGTGGAAAGGATTCTCACGAAAAGTATGCTAAGGTGTCGACCTATAACATCAAGATCAACTACTTGTCCAACAGATACGCTCGCACCAAGGACAACGCGCATCTGAAGGAGCTGATGACTGAAATGAATAGCATGCAGAGAGCCGACAACTTCTTCTACAGCGTTAGAACAGAGTTGAGTGTTTCTGGTAAGTACGACTCCTCAGTATTGGATGCAGTCTGCTTAAAGAACAGCATCGAAGCCATCGAAAACAAGTGTGGCAAGCTGAGCGAGTACAGTTACCAATACATCAAGCTGCTGGCCGAGAACTGCGAGAAGAACCAGAGCCACGAGAAATTGCTGTCGATCATCAAGAAACACTGCTGATTTCTCGTACCCTAATTGTTTTGAGTTAATATTCCGCTCATAAACATCTATTTGCCAAAGCATTGTACGTAGACTAAGTCGATATTTTTGTAGGGTTTTAAACGAATGAGTTACAGATTTAAATAAATAATTCAGAGCTTGACGAGAGTATCATAGGCTTCCCTGATGCTGCCATAACCTTGTCTAGCGCCTCCTTCTGGGGCAGATATCTCTTCTGCGTCCTCACTCATCGGTTGGTACTTCACTTTCTTCTTGATCTCCATAATGATATCCTTCATATCTTTGTTGAGTCTACCACTCACAAACCTCTTTAAAACCTTCCAACGCTGGTAATTTTCTGCCTCGCTTCGCTTATTGTTGATAGTGAAGTTGATGTCGTGCTCATTATCAGGATCCTGGGCCTCAATGGCTTCCACCAGTTTCATGTCTTGCTCGTAGTTGAATCTGCAGGATGTGTTCAGGATTAGCTGGACAATTTGATTCCATTTATTCTTGCAATCTATAACATAAAGAACGATGAAGTAGGCGTTATATTTTAAGAGGTTTTACCATCACGAGACTTCGTCTTTATGAGTTTGGCGATTCTTTACCATGTTATTTTGACGTCTCCGATCATTCTCATTCGCTCGATCTTCAGATGTTTCTTCAGTACGTCTAGACTGTGGAAGGTGAATCCCGAAGACAGCTTCTTGCGTTCTTTCCTTTGCCCCAGTTCAACAGAATCATGGACTTCTGCCTTCTCCAACTCCTCGTCGATGCTATTACTCAAGAAGCGTACGCCCAATTGGGTCTGGATTTCTCTGATAAGAGTAACTAATTCAGCGAACTTCCACATGTTGATATCTCGTTCTTCATAACGCTCCTCACCCAAAGACTTGAATTTGTCTCTTGCGTTTTCGGCAGTCCTGGTTCCTAGATCTCGTGCCACAAGTATCCATTTCCTACCATGCTTTTCAACAAGTTCGATGAGCCTCTCTGTTTCTTCCTGAGTCCACGGTCCTTTGTAGTTATTGGTATTGAAGTGTCTGCGGATGAACTTGAAACAGCTGGTGAGACTCCTCCGAGGCAGAACCCTGCAGATCTGAGTCCACATGCCCCGTGCCTCGGATCTTTCATTATTTATGATCAGATCTTCAAACTTCTCTGGAGTGATATTGTTTTCTCTGAGGAACTTGCCGATGCTGCGGTTGAGGGTCTCTTCCTCCTCCTTGGAGAACTTACCCTTGAGTTAGTTCTGGATTCGACTGTCCCATTTTTTGGACTCGTCAAATACTAAATTCCTCGTTTCATCAATCATGACTTTGACTCTTGTGGCTTTGGATTCGGCAGGTTTCTACACATTTACACTACTTTTGAGTGGTTTATGGTCACTTTCGACTTCATTGAAGAGAGCCTAGGCATCAGCATCGCTGTCATGCTGTTCCCTCACTTTTTCAGTGTACTTCTGAGACTTGATTGCACTTTTGGTGATGATTTCAGGCTTCAGAGGCACAATCGTAGCTTTCTTCTGTTACTTTTTGTTCCTGATCTGCGCCACGATTTTGGCGAGTGCTGATTATTCCTCTGGGTTCATGTTTTTTTGGGCTAAGTCTATTTTTTATTAAAAAAGTATTGCTTTGAAGCAGAATGGAGATGTTAGGGGATAAGAGTAATTGATTTATAATGAATGTATGTATTATAATGGTTATGTGTTTTGTAAAAAAAAGAGAATTGGTGGGGAAATATTGGATGATTAAAAAAAACGAGATTTCAGCTCCATTGTTGAACAGACATACTGTTAGTATGAAAAAATATAGAGTATAATAACAATTTATTGGTAATCATCACACGATCACGATCTTTTATTATTTTAAAGTGTCGTAATCCAAAGATCCTTCATTATCTCTGTCAATCTTTATCAAATACTGATTTATTTATATCTTCCAAGTAATAGGAAAGGAGCTCATCACCCGATAATCATACACAGGATATATCAAGAAATGTCTAGACATCTAGTTGTCATCCTCACGGCCATTGCCATCGCTTTCACCAGTACACATACACACCAACCCCCAACACTATCTCCCCAGTTCTCTACTACACCATCCACCTCTCCCAATCCTAGCACTGGAAAACTCAGATCCAAACACACATGACTATTAATAAACGACTAACCGTCAAAGACCAATCTCTGAACCTCATAGCAACTTCCCTCTTCTACACTGCATGCGTTCTCGTGTCCCTCGTCTTCTCCGTCATGCTTCAGAGGTACTCCTACCATATTCAAAACGTATGCATAATCGTATGAGAGCATAGATCTAAATCATTCAGCCAAGTCAATAAAGACTTCGACCCTCCCTTCGTGCAGGCTGCCAACAACTGTCTGACTAATACAGTTGAACAAAGTGTGGTATTCTACACGTTCCTGGCTTACTATTTGAATAAATTCCAAGGTATCCTTTACTAATAAAACCCACTAACCTCCCTCGTTATTTGAATAAAGACCTTGAATACGCATGCCTATTCACATTCCTATTTTTGCTGGGACGAGTCCTGTTCTGCGGAGGCTACCTCTTAGGTTCGATTATCGGGGTGCCCCAGCTTAGAAGCACTGGATTCACGATCAACTACGTGTTGCTAGTCATCCTTCTGGCCGAAATTAACAAATACCCCATCGTCGACAAGATTAGAAACTACAGCTGATAAACTATGCAGTTTACGATATTATATCTATTTACAATAGTTCTAGATAGATACGAAATTTTATACATATATACATTGATATATCATTGCAATAGAAAACTATTCATTTACGAAGATGTCTGCTGAAGTTTCGGAGGAGTTTCGTGAGGAGTTGCATCTGGGGTTTGGTCATGATGCCTGTCGGCGTTGGACTCTCGTGGACCTGTACCATCTTATACTTGTTATCCAAACGGGTATGTCGATGCGACACTCCTAACATCAACAGGATATCGAAGCATCCCTTGTTTTTATAGTATAGGCTACTAGTCGCTACATCATTATATTCTTGATCTGGCATTAGACAAACCTTCTTCATGCTGTTATCTTTCAAACCCTTAAGTTTGCTTAGATAGAATGGCTCTCTTCCATGATAACTCCACAGGATCCTCTACGAGGGAATCGGAACTTAGTTGGGATGAAGCTTGGTAATTTAACAGTCTAGGAAATCAGCAGGAATCTTGCTACACGCTTTGTGAAGTTCTGAGTACCTAGAATCGGGTATGCTTCCCATCTCTGATTGGGATCTCAGAGTAAGGATCAGTTGTTTGTTAGTGTGAAGTTTGAACTCTGTGATTCTTCTTCTAATTTATTTGAGGGTACTGCTTTTCAGCATAGTATCCACTCTGATTTCGAAGGCATCATATGCATCTAGTTCTGGCGAATACTCGAGTTAAGTCAAACAAGCTATATAACCCTCAGCCAATCCTGTCTTTTCGGGTTTGATTATCCTCTTGAACTATCTAATCACATAGGTTTTAGCTTCTTCTAGCGAGCACTATTTAGGAAATGTGATGATGCTTTTGGAAACGTTCTCGAAGTGTTTCTCACGCAGGCTAAAAATAGTAGACAAGGCTGCTGGAAGTACTGCTCTATGGGGAGACTCGTAGGCTTTGAGGTCAGTCAATTCCCGCTCCAAATATACGGTAAAATGTTGACTAAGGAGATTCCGAACTCCCTCAGTCTATACAACTCCACCACCCGTTGCAACTACCCGAGGTCTTCTATCGCCATCGCTAACTATGAATTCCAAATACTGATACTCCATCGCCCGCCATTTCTACCATCCGTGCTTCTAGATGAAATCAGATATGCTCGAGATATTCTCCATTCCATACTCAGATTTTATCTTCTAAGCTAGTACTTCATCCATATCCACGAAATCATAGCCGAAGATACTTGCTACGTATTTGCCTAGAGTAGTTTTTCCGCATCCCCGCATTCCTACCAGGAAAATTAACTTAGGGGAAATCTATGATATCAGCTATGAAGGGTGTGTGGGTTGTCCCAGAGTAGAGCTGATTTTAGCGCCTAAAAGTTTAGTGTAGTTCCAGAACTAGGGAAATGTCTTGTCTACACAATGTCTCTACGATACAGAGAATTTAAATCCAGAGTGTCGTTTGGCTATAGAAATCCCAAGCACAGTCATGGACATAGCGAGTCTATGATCATTTGCGCTTTCAAACTTTATCACCTCTGAAGTGATTTTTGATTGGGAATACCCTCCATATACTGTTATGGAGTTTTATTCCTCGTCAACTCTGGCACCAATTTTTCTTAGGTTGTTGATAGTGTGCTGGATTCGATTGGACTACTTCAGTCTCTGATTGGCGATGTTGGAGATTTTGACTGAGTGTTCTGGGGTTAGGCCTGTAACCACATAAACTGACATCGTCATGAAGGTGTCCGTACAGTTGTTGAAGTCTAGCTCGAAATGTTTCTGAGTCATTTTCTGTTTATGTAGCATGTTGATGTAGTCATAAAATAGCTTGTCGCCCTGGCAAGAATTCACGGGGAGCTTGGGTAAAGGTAGCTAATTTAGTAGGCAGAGTGTGTACGGATAGGACATCGAAGATAAATCAACTTAGACATCTATACTTGGCCTCGCATTGTATCTCTACTTGACACCGATGAGAAAATGTCTTTTGTTTTAAACCTGAACATGCACACCCAGTTTCTGCATGATATCCAAAGTCATTAGGACGTAACTGCTTGAAGTGAGCTCATCATTCTGTCCGATATCAGATATGTTAATATTTGTATTCTTGGAAAGTAGTGGGCTGATCAGAAGTACCGATGATAGAAACTGGCTGGACTCCTTGGAACCAATAGTTATCTCGTCAGGCAACTGTAATCCTGTTGACCTTAGTTTGACTGGGAAACAGTTCTATTTCTACAAAAATTAGAGTTCAACCTTCCCAAGTCTCAGAATATCAAACATCTGTTTATTCGGTCTCTACTTCATGCGCTAGCTGCATTTGATCTACCATTACCCACCAATGTAACCACACAGAAGCACAATGAATCGAGCAGTGATCCCAGAATTTGCTACTTAAAGTACTCCTGACTCTTTTTTCGTATGTTTTGTTACTGATATACTATCATCTTTCTCTTCAATAGTAAATCCCAAGTTCAAAAGGCATCTTCTCATGGCTTCTGTGTCTTCGCTAGTTAGAAAATTTGTGATGAGCATAGGTTGAGATTTAGGATTTTGAAGAATAGATAGCGCCCCAAGATACAAGATTCTTAATGACAGAGATTTCGATGCGGGGTATTTGAAGTCTTAAGGAATGGCCTGCATTTTCCCTGGCAGACTGACACAACAATCCTTGTCTATCTGGTTGAGGACTAATGATTAGCTGACTTTAGTTACAGTTTGTTCCTGTTGCCCAATATCTTTGACTAATACAAAATCGAAGTCCTTGGATTGGGCTGATTTCTTTTTGTCTTTTTTCAAAAGCTACATGATATACTGGGGTTTGACATTGATATTCTCAGGGATTTTAGTTGGCAGTTCGTATTTTCTGAGGACCTTAAGCAGTCGTTTACTTGTTTCTGGATTTATGATATCTAGTTACTCAGCAATACTGTTGGCCATTGCCATTCCGATCGATACGCACTACCCATGCTTGAGGGCTGGTTCCACAAGGTACTCGATAGCATGACCCAGAGTATGCCCGAAGTTCAGCCATTTCCTCTCGTGTTTTTCATTGACATCTTTATTTACCACTGCAATTTTACAATTCACACCGAATGACACGATCTTTCTGAGGTTCTAGTCCAAAAATAGCCTATCCATCGGCAATTCCTCAAGCCAACTGAAAAAATTAGCATCATAGACAAACGCCATTTTGATTACTTAAGCCATACCATTCATGAATTCCCTACGTGACAATGTACGCAGATGATTCAGACCGATACTGATCTCAACGGGTTGCTGGATAGTACCGATCATGTTTTTTGCCTAGTAGTTGATCCCTGTTTTCCCGCCGACTGAAGCATCCACCATCGATAGCAAAGTAGTGGGGATATATTTGCAGGCAACTCCTCGCATATAAATAGCAGTCGCAAACCCAGCCATATCCAGAGCAAGCCCTCCTCCTCGAACTGCCACAGTAGAGGACCTGGTGCACCCTGTTTCTGCAAGCCATGCTATAATATCTTGGACCTGATGAATGTTTTTGGCGTCTTCGCCTTATCGGATGACAAACTGGTGTGTGCTTGGAGAGGGGTTCTGAAAGCGAGGGATGGTTATTAGATGAGTGTAGGCAATGGGGGGTTATTAGTCAGCCAGGAGTATCTGGACATCGCGCCACTTGAAGATATCCGTTTCGATGGGGTCAGTCATAACAAGGTTTAAAATTAATTTGTGGTATTGTTATTTTTAGCTTTGTTTTTATGAAGATGATAAAAAATAATAAGGAATAGAGAATAAAGATGAACGGGGTGAAACATATAGAAACAACTCTCCAGTTTCCTTATGACTCTTGGGCCATATTGTTTCCTGCAGAGGCCATGGAATCAATAGATAGGAATCTGAAGTAGTGGACCTTCGTCAAACACCCAAGACCATTTATCAATCTGATCAGGAATTTATCAGAAATAGAGATGGAATTATCGGATAGAAGAAGAGAAGAAAACAGCTGTCTCAGCCTGAGTATAATATGCATGCACAAGCATACATACTGATACGATTATTTTCAACAGTACTCCATAGAGGCCCCTGGTTTGTTTAGCTACTGTTTATACCTTTGTTTATAGAGCCATAATTTCGAATTTTATATTAAGGTTATACATACAAGTCTCTCTCTCTCCTCCCTTCATGCAAGAAGCTCCTTCTTTCCAATCTAACAACACCAGACTCAACTTGGCTGATGATAGGCCTCTCGAGGAGCTGGAATACAGAAGGTACTCTGAAACACTTTAACCCACTACTTCCTCCAAACTGCGTACCTTTTCTATTAATGTAGACCAATGGGAGCATATAGACCTCACTTCGAAAGTATGCCCGAAGACTACTACCCACCCTCAATAGCCGAACAAGTGCTGGCAATCTCCATAATTCTAATGGTAATTCTGGGGATGCTGGCTCTGATGATTGCTTTCATAGTCTGGGCATAACGCACAGGAACCAGAATCTACGTGATCGTATGGGTGGCGATCGTATTGTTCGTGATTGTGAGTCTGATATTCCTGATCTGGCGCGGGGGGCTGAAGAAGAGAAGAGTGGAGAAGCAACTCTTCAGCAAGAAGTTGCAGGAGGAGAAAGAGATCCTGGAAAAACAGAAAAGTATAGAGTCCAGGGGAAGAATCGTATGATTCTTTTCAAAGGGTCGGTCCACGACTATAAACTATATATATGGATGTTGAGAATATTTGGCTCTTTTTTAATCAAAGCTTAATTATTAAAAGTAATGCTATTTTCTCTACTATTTTCGGTTTTGTATGAAGAAGATCATTTGGGCTCCGATGCGTCGGTAAAAGTCTATTCTACATGTATATAGCTATTCTGAGGTCAGAATTTAATATTTTGAAGCTACTTTCCATCCTGTAACCCCCTGATAATTCACTTCAAAATTGAAAACATATGAGTGTCAAGAACGAAGACCTTGATCTCAAGAAAGTGATCGCACTCAAACCCCTCCCTCCCCAGATCCCTACGGTTTAGAAATCAGTCAAAACTGAAGATCTGAAGGTCCCACCAAGCAAAAGGATCAAAAAATAACAACCTGAGACTCTACCCTCGCCCATTCGAGGTGCCAGTCGGGTCGTAAAAAAACAACAACCACCCCCTGAAGTGTCTAATTAAGTATTCGAGGATGACATCTCCTCATAAATCGAGGAAGTCACTGAAGTACCCAAATTCCTATGCATCCCAGGCATCCAGAATATCAAACCCTCTATCCTGTTGCTGCGTTACCAACCAGACACCAATCCCAATAAGAAACGGGTGATCCCAGCCGAGGGTAACTACAGCAATGGCAGTTGGATATACCCTGTGGATAGAGATATGAAGTAGCAGCCAACGGGAGGTGTGAGGAAGGAATACGTGATTTCGAAGAAGAAAATCCAGGGCGATCGGACGGTAGTGGATAGAGTGATGGTAAGCAAGAACTCAGTGAATGTAGGAAACAGCGAGTACTTCTTCGTGATCTGAGGAGTAGTAGAGGGACTGCCTATATCTATAATAAGACATGCGTGTATATCACTATACCAATATTTGGAATGCATGTATGTGTGCGTGTCCTGCCAACATTAATAAATACTTTAATGATCCTTTTTTAAAAACACAGACATCATAAGTTCAATATGAAGAAGATTTTGATCGAATTAGTGTTTTGTTTTGGTGTGGGTCATTGTTAATTATTTAAGTTATACATATATGGGATGTGCATATCGATCGATAAGAGTAAATGATATGTCCCCAAATATTTTGGTTAGGGAAGGGAGGGTTCAGATCAAAGCGTAACATCCTATCATGCGACTGACGCCCTCAATGCAATATATCGTGATTCAACACCCAAACTAATACAAAAGGCTACCCCCCGAATAAAATAGAAACATCCACCAACACAACTTTCTCCCCGATTCTCCCATATAGCAAATATCCGAGTATCTATATTGCTGAAGGGAGTAGGGATTAAGAAACGTACAAATGAACTCCTAAGGAGAAACAAACAAACAAAAGAAAGAGAGAGAGAGAGGGATAAAAAGTGTATATACACTATTGCGAGTTTTACATAATAATAAATATATCTCATTTTTTCAAAAACATAAAAAAAATATGAACAAGTTCGTTTTCCTCTTCGCTCTCTGCGTCTTCTGCGTCCAGAGCAAATACCTCAACCACAACACCTGGTACACTGCTGGCAAGAGTGTCGTCAACGTCACCGATATCGCCTGGAACTACTGCGACTACAAGTGTCTCTACCTCGAGACCCTCACCGGTGGCAAGGTCGACTTCGCCGTCTTCAACTTCAACGGTGGAACCATGAAGCCCAACTTCGCTGCCTGCTACGGCAAGCTCCCCACCGACCAGGACTACAAGCTCTGGAGCAACTTCGTCAACAACACCTTCTTCGAGAAGTCATGCGGTGGCGACACTGCCGACTGGAGAACCACTGGCGGCTACAGCATCATCGACAAGCTAGGTGTCGGCGCTTCCGATCTCCCCCCCTATTGATTCAGTTTCATGATCCAGACTGTGTGTCTTCGATTTCCCAAATCAACCTGAATACCTTGAACCAGATTATAGATGATATGTTGCAAAATGGATAGATGATATGTTTGGGAGGTGGGCGAGCTGGTGGGTAGATACGGCTGGGGCACCCCAGAACCGATGGCGTGGAAGAAGAGTGGGTAGGGTAAGGGTAGAGTTATTAGGAAACTCGGCCGTAACGAACACTTGGGTTTTGAAGAGTGGCTTTATGGTTCCAGTTATTGTTTTATAAAATATCCAAAGATATTCTTTTCTCTCTTTTTTCATAGATATGCTTATATTGTTTTGTTTTGTTTTTTCTTTCCTTTCTTTTCCCCCCCTTATTCCCCTTCATAATTTTTATATGTGAATAACATTAGTGTTTAAATATCGGGATATATTCAGACCCAAGATATGATGAGTGGCGATCCTATTCTTCTCAGTCCCATCCCTCCCCATGATTTAATAATACCCTAGGTGTTTATACACTGATTTTACTAAGAGTACAACATTTAATATCAAACACACTTCTCTCTCCCTATGAGAACCCCTACTCTTTGTGTATTGTTGACACTCATCGTCAGGTTATCATACTATCCTTCAAAATATATACCCTCCCAAAAACAAATAGGCAGTATATCAATAAAATAAAAAAACTAAATCAATGTCTCCGAATATCTTTTCCTCTCTTCAGTCAATCAAAAGATCCAACTACTTTCCGAAGATGGATATGGTAGAGTTGTCTTTGAGGGGTCTTTTTGGCTGGACGAAAGCTTCTCATACTCTTGCTCAAGATTGTGTTTTCTTTGTTTCTTATAGTTTAGTTCGAATGTCCTCTATTATTGGGTGAAGATCCTACAACCATGTGTGGTGTCGGCAGCTTCTTCTTTGGATTTGGTTGCTCGTTCAGCTCCTTATGAGTAGTCACGTATCTACGATATACTTTTTTACAGTCCCGGGTGGGGGCAGTCCTGAGTTCAGCGGTTTAGCGACTAAATGGGGTAATGCTTTGGTGTACTGAGGACTATATCTTCTATTTCTCATCGACGATCTCAGCTGCTTCCTCGAGAAGCATCTTCATATTGCCCACCTGACTTTGTCTCGAGTTCCGAGTCTTAACAAGCCTACGACTCGCCTAGTTTAGCGTCGAGACGAACTCTGCCATGCAAGTTTCAAGTCCCCGAGAGTAAGACGACAAAGGATAAATTGGAGCAAGGACATTGCTGGGCGACTTTATCAGGTTCATTTTCTAGAACTTCTCAATGATGGGGGCGATACTCTTCGAAAAGGACTAGACAGAGTGGCTGAACCTGAACTTGCTGTTAGCTTTGGAATCTTTTGTGGGTTGGGTAGGAGGAGATTTGAAGGCAAAGGTTTTGGATTCAGTACGCTCGAGTGACTGGATGGTCTTTGTCGATTTGCTGATTTCAAGGAAGGTTTCTGGTTTTAGTACAGTGATGTACTTCCCTACTTTGGACTTGCTATTGTAATCTTTGAAGGTTTCAGTTTAATTATTCGGAGTCTTAGACAAGGCATGGGCAGCGTGGGTGCCCACGAAGAAGTCGCTAGAGTCCGTACGTGAATTCCGCATATTATTTTTGTTGTTCAGCTCGTCGTCATTCTCCATCAAGAAACTACTGCGCTACTTGATCCTGTCAAACTAGGCTTCCTAGCTATGTGTTTTTTTGCCCTTATTGCTGCCCCTTTTCCCGATAAGCAACCCTGCGAACAAAGAAGGAGCAGTTATTTTCTCACCTAGTTAGTTTACATCAGATTTCTTCTGCATCTTCTTGAATAGTCTTTACTGCTCAGGGTTCTGATCGATGGTTTAGATCTATTTCTTGATTGTTACGGACAGGTTCATTAGGAAGAACTCTCTTTGGTTTTTGTCGTTGAATTTGTTAGCTAGGGCTTAGATCTTACGTTTGTAGGCCCCTTGGAGAATGGTACCCTTCCTTTTGCTTTTCTCGACGTTAAACCTAAAGAACTAGTTCTAAGGCCGTACACTATCTTAATTCTCCTCGACTTCTTCGATAGGCTCAGGGACCACTTTTTAGTAGGACGGTGTGGTCTCACTTTTCATATGCAGGAACTCATCACATGAGCTGACATAATTCTCCGAAACTATAAGTTCCATCAGCAAAGCATGGAAAACTTAGTTTTATTCCATGATGAAAGTTATCAGTCGATGGTAATAGTTCATGTTATAGAATTCCTCATTGGATTTGTACTTGACCTCTTCCATCATTTCGCAGAGAGATAGCAGGTTGCCGGTGGTGAACTGGAGATTTTTATGGTTGAGCGAGTAGTAGATGAACTTGCAGAATATCCTTTCTGCGATGCGTCCATAGAATCGAGTGAATAATCTATTAAGAATTGAAAAGCAACAATAGATTGTTAGTTGTAAGTTTTTACTCTTGGTTGCATTGGCCTTTGGTGGTAGAGTTTTGTGGGATGATTAGACTGGTTATCTCAGACTACCGTTCTTTGTACTTCTAAATGAGACTATAGTGGTTTTCGCGCATGATGTGGATGTAGTAAAGAGCATCGATTTCTGATTTGATTTTCTTCCTTTTGATTTCGATGATGAGTTATTGGATTTCGATGTTCAGATCCTAAACACACACTCTGAGTCAAGATCGTTAATTAAGAGAGAGTCGGAGGAGATGAGGGTTCAAAATATATGGTTGCAAGGAGGGGGTTGGGAAAGAAAGTAGTGTTTCTTCATTTGAAAGTGATAGACTTTCATGGCCCCAACAACTTCATCTCAACTTAACGTAGCAACAGGATGAATTCCTGGCATTAAAACATACTCAAAGAGGACAAAGGTTATTACTATGGCTTTGATCATGAAGGCAAGTCCTTCATCCATGAACTCGATTGCTTTTTCTTCAGGATCAAGATCGAATTTGAACCTACTCATGAATGTGGTAGCAGCTACCGGCAATTCATCTCGCTTGAGCTAATCATTGTCAGAGTTCGGCATAGCATGTGACGATGCTGAGGAATCGTTGGAAGTTGTTTTCATCAATGGATATCACTGTGTCGTAAGGTCTATACTTTCTATTTTTTTCTATTCTCAGTCTGTTCTATTCTTTTCCAGCGATATCTTAATCTAGATTCGTAGGATGAGAGACGGACATAGAACGTAAATATCAATGAAACTCGGATAATATGATGGCTACGTCCTCGATATCTATGTTCTCTATATTTTTTAGTACAGAGTCGCCAGGGCAGGTTACTATACCTGCTCCTTTGTTTGTTTTTAATTAACTCCGTGATTGGTTTTTTGTGGATGTTTTGCAAATCCTATAACCATCTATTATCATAAAGCTCTATATAGGCGATAATGACGTTGATGAGGACTCCCTTTACTTGTAATTACTTGCTATACATTTTTAAAATATCTAGATATAGCTATTGATACAAAAAAGTTGTGTTTATACATTTTTTATCGATTTATAAAAACCTAATAAAATACACAAAAGATGTAACCAAGTGCAGAAGCCCCAAAACTGGCAGCCAAAGACCTGAGGACTGTCTTCGATTCCTTTGATAACGATAAAAGTGGGTTCATTGACGTCAAGGAACTCGAAGCTGTGGTGGCTGAGATGGGCTAGAAGATGGCTCCACTGTAGTTACAAAAAGTAAACATCATATTTCCATCCTAATTTTACGGTCCGATCCTCGCTAGGTCATGAAATAAATCGATATCAATGGAGACAAGAAGATCTCTTGGAGTGAGTTTGAGCAGTGGTGGAAACTTGGCAAGGTTGGGAAACTACAGAAAGTGGTCTTCCTCAAATTTAGAGCACTAAAGCTTATCAATCAAGCTTCTCAGAAACTGGCCTCAGCTAATGTCAACCTCAAGGAGAAATACTCCAAGGAAAAGGATACCCATTAAATCAAAATCGGTTTCGGAGATGACACTGGTACCTTCGAACTCGAGACCAAGGCGTACATGGGCACTTCATTTAAGAATGAAGTCGCTGCCATCAAGAAGAAATTCCCAAATCTGAATACCAATATTTTCTCATTAGTAATGCAACTCAAAGTGCAGGACCCTAACGCCGCCAAGAAACAGTTCGACAGCATGTTGACAGCAATGAAGAAGGATTGCGACCCAGAGAGTGTTCCCAGGATGCTGCTGGACATTTTCTAGTTCAAAGCCATGGTATCAGAAGGGAAGCTTGTGGTATTTGTTAGCTCTTCGCATGAGATGGTCACAGAAGGTTCTCAAGCTCCGCTATAAGTTATCGGCGAGCTAGGATCCGAGTTCAGTGTATTTGCGAACTTCGCTTTAAAACTCAAAGGCAGCTTTAAAGAAGCCATGGATAAATACAAGTTCATCAAATGGTTATGCCAAGGTTTCTCTATTAAAGGCAAAGTCGAGACTAACTCCGGACTGATGAAGAATCTCCGGAGACTCTTGGAGTCCTAAGCCATATCCCAGTAGTACCCGATGCTAGGCCTGCTGTCGATGCTCAAGTTTTCCAAGTTCAACATCAAACTCAAGAACCCTGAGGATGTCGACAAGCTCTTCCAATCTCTGGGCATCGACTCCCTGAGCTAAGACACCCCGCTGCTTCATGAGCTCCTAAACGAAATTGCAGAACAACAGCAAGTCCTGGGATGGAAGAATAAGGATAGTAAGTGGCATGCTGTGTTTAAGCTATTCAACTTCGTGACTCTGGCTGCGTAGGATACAGTAAATTTCAGAGTGGTGAGCCCGTTCATGCTGATCGACCTGAGGCTGAAATGCCCTGGGGGGTCGTACCTGTTCGAGACGATCTTCAAATGCAAAGCCTAGAATTTTAAATGAGTGTGGAGTGCATGGTAATCAAAATACTCGATAGCCTAGAGTAGCGAATAGACATATATATATTTATCCAATATAGTTAAAGGCCCCCAATATTCAGTCTTCTTCGATATTATGTTTTAGCATATATCTCCCCCCTTACATACTCCATATAATCAAGACATATCCTAGATATGGAAGTGACTGGCCCATGTAGACCAAATCCAAACATCTATATTTTCTATAATCGAAAATTCATCACTAGCAAATCATTACTACTGACCCCTATTCTAACACTCTTCAAACCAACAAAACATCACACACTCCACATGTCCAGACAACACATCATTGAGACAGCACGCAGTCTTTTCGATGACTACGATGCTGATAGCAATGGGTTCCTCGATCGCGCAGAGGCCAGAGTTCTCTTTGACTCCCTCTTTAAGAGTGTCGACAGCAAGATGATCACTACCGACTAGAAGTTCAACCAGCAGTTCACGACCCACGACACCAATGGCGACAATAAACTCTCCAGGAAATAGTTCATCGGGTTCCTGCAAGCCTTCGTCGACTACTCAGGTCAATGATCACTGGACTCTATGTTCGTTTCTTATTCCTTTGAACTAACTCTGTTCTCATTTGACTTCAATCTAGCAAAACATATCCCTTTAATATACATTCCTCCTAAAAACAGTATATTTTGTAAAACGCCTAGGTAGTACATTCTAAATATATGGACAAGTGATATATATACATTAAACATCCTAGGGTAGAGGGTACTAGGGAGGATAGATCTATGCAGATGGGATGGACTAAGTCAGCTCACATGAACCTGGATAAGAGTTTGGCGAATATCCGCACGATCGGACCAATGCCAGTCTACTTGTCCGACTGTAGCTATTGGGCTGCTACACGCGTAGTATTCGATTACAGGTTTTTCCATTCACGTGTCAGCCGCTAGTTGAAACTCGGACATTTAGAATAGATGTAAAGCTGGCACTCCGTGTCCCTCTCTTCTGACCTTCTGTTAAAGTTGGAACTTCCCAGTATCGTCAGCATGCTGTTCCCCTCACCCTCCTTTATCCACATGCCTTTCGAGTGGAACGTCCAGAGTAACTTCTTGAACTACCTGACCTACACTCTTTTGGAGTCGACTCTCTTTAGCAACAACCACTCATAAGTTCTATAGAAGGCAGGGATATATTTTTTGATGAGGCCTCCGTTGAAGAAGCTGTTAGCCTAGGGGCAAGCTGTCAGTATCGTTGTCCTGAGCGATCTATCGGGGGACTATTTGATTTAGGCCAAAGATGCGATAATGTGTTTCGGGAAGTTCATGTAGCCAGAGGCAATCCATAATGTGTTCGTCGGAGTTTCCAAATTGTGTTTGAGCACTTCTTTGAAGACTTGTTCATCGTCTTTGTCCTTGATGAAGTTGATTTGGGTCTAACAGTAATATAAAATAAGTTTGTTAAGAGTTGTGTACTGTAGGGTAGATATAGACGTCCTCCCCCAGAAGTATGGGTACGTTTGATTGCTACTTGTCGTAGAGGGTCTGCAGTTATCGGAGCAAAGAAGCAACCTTGGTTTCGTCGATCGTTTTTGCCAAAGACTCCCTGAGATTTGATCGTTGTGCTTGGTACTCCTGGATCTCTTTTCTCTGTTGTTCCTAATCGGACTCGTCTTCACTTTTCAGCTCCTCTGCCTCTTCTTTAGCATCATATTATTCAGCTGGATTCCTAATGCTTTTATTGATGTCTGCTTCCTCATCCTTAATGTACTCTTTCCTGTTGGAGTACTTCCAAAGTTTGAAAAAGGTCTTCATCCTTTAAACATCATGTCTTCCGTTGTGTTCCCCTGCCTAGCCTAGAGTAGTACTGCATTCGATCATAAAATCTACTAACTCGAACAAGTAGCTGGCCAGTCCAGGACAATCTCTAATCAGAATGTACCTGTCCTGTCTGTGCGTAAAGTAGCTGTGCGATAGGTTGGCTCCAGAAATTATTATGTTGTTATCCACGATGTAGATCTTCATGTGATGCACCCCCAAGACCTACTGGATCACCCCAGGCAGAATCTACCTCAAAGACAAGCCATTGAGTATAGTGTTCCTCTTTTTGCCATCAGACTTTCTTCGGGCTTTGCAGTATCCTATCCTGATATCCGTGGCATAAGGGTCTAACCTCTGATTCCAATTTGAAGTCATTTAGATGCTGGACTCACCTCCTTCAGGTCTCATGGATCGATAGTAATCAAAGAGCATGCGTGTTTTGATAGGTTTTTGTTATATTTGTTTAGCTATATGGTCCAGCATGTGTCTTTACAAAGCTCCAGTGCCCAGGTACAGCGAAGACAACGCGATCCTATTGGAACTCGCTCCTATGAGTCTCTAAAGAGTAAGAAAAAATATGGAATATTGCTAGATGGTGCAATGTACATTGAGGATCATGTAGAAGTCGATTGGGTCATGGATGATGGTGATGTTCGAGGAGTTGACTTTAAACTCTGGTGTCTTGTTTTTGAGTAGGCAGAGCTAGCGAAGGAGATGGAGATTAGAGTTTGCGAACCTGAACCTGAGAGAGAATCCTTTAGTCAACATCTTAATAATAAATTACAAAGATATGATTAAACACACAAGAGTGTATACATTGTGTGCACCTAGTAAATTAGACGATAAGTAAAGAGACCCGTTAAAAAATAGTTGTTTTTTATTTTGAAAGTATTTCTTAGCATAAAACAAAAATATAAGTAATTCAAAACATAATAAGAATAGCTGAACAGACACAATAAACCATCACATCTGGCGATTTACTGTATGCAGATATTTGGTGAGTACTATGACAAAGTGTGGCAGTCCATCATCAGACCACCCAGACAGACTTATCAACGTCACTAGCTTGGTAATCCTAACAAACATAATCAAAACCCTCGAATCACATGAGTATCTTTAGGCACTTCGAACTTTACCCTTAACGCCAAGCACTACAAGAGAGTTGACGTTGCTGTCAAGAATCAGAGAGGACTAGTGATCTAATGTAGCCACTATTATGAAAAGAAAACTGAATCTATCGAGACTATGAGGGAATAGTCGTACACTTCCTCGAGACCTGTGATCCTCTTCCTTCACGGCAATACTTCTTCACGAGTCGCAGCGTAAGACTATCCAACCTACCAGCGAATCTCATAACAATCTAATTCAGTATAGAACCGGCAAACGAGTTCCTCAACCAAGGCTTCGAAGTCTGTACCCTCGATATGTCTGGCTCCGGGCGCAGCGAAGGATAATACATCACTCTGGGCTACAGATAAAAATAAGATGTTCGAACCGTAGTCAGGTATTTAAGATAGCAGCGGGGCGTCAAAGAAATTATCCTATGGGGACGAAGCATGGGTGCAGTCACAGCAATCCTGTATGCCGCGAAGTATCCGGATGTGCAATGCTTGGTGCTGGATAGTGGTTTCGCAGACCTAGAACAGTTGTTAAAGGAAATGGCGGATCAGAAGCTACCGGCAGTGCCAGATTTCATGATCCAAATGTTCCTGGAAAGTATCAACTGCAAGATCCAGGATGTTCTGGCTGAGGAGGACTAGTCCTTAGCCAAGATCCACCAGAAGTCCAGGAAAAATCTACAGTCCACAGTCTAGAGAACCAAAAAAGCATTTGATATCTTTAAGCTGAAACCCATTGAACAGATCAGTCACATCCAGGCCCCCATTTTTTTCATGGCTGGCCGCGAGGACAAGATTGTCAGTTGGCAACACACTCTCAAGATGTTTAAACAGGGCTAGGGCTACGGTGCTGGGTGTGGGGGCCCTATCCGTAACATGCTCCAGATGTTCGAAGGGTATACCTCATTTTCTTGATTCCTAATTTGAAGCAACAATCAAAATCTATAGAGGACACAACGGACCAAGACCAGAGTACATTTTGAGCCGAGCCTATGGGTTCATCCGAAAAGCCCTGAAGAAACCCTCCCAATTTTTGTTCGAAGAGGAGGATTTTGAGAACTAATTCTAAATTTTAGTGAAGGCATCTAACCGTCTTCTACAGCAAAACATGAGCGTAGAAACCGAGTCCTCAGATAGAGCCAAAAACCAAACCGAAAAAGACCATTTGTCGGGAAACTCTACTCGGTAAACTCGCAGGAATAGGATATTTTCGTAAAGATCCCACCCGAATCTACGGAACCTAACGGGTAACTGAATAGATGGAATGTATATCCGATTAATATGTTAGTCAATCCTATCATTAAGTCTAGTGCTAAATTTCGCATCTAATTCACTTCTTAACAGGATTCGGAGTGAAAAGAATGAGAAGAGTCATATCATATCATGTTTAGTCGCGAATTCCAGATGTCAAATATCCATAGTTTTATTTGTTTAGAATTATCCTACAATAGCTTCTAAATTTTGGTATGTCCAATTCACTCACCGATGAGGAGCTCGTTGTCAGGGTCATCAAAATATACCTCGTCCAATACCTGACCTCGGTTCTTAACTACACAGCGCTCCAAGAAAACGCACTCTAACTCCTATCAGCCCATATCTACCACTGTAAAATCCGATCTATGAAACCCTTTCTCTTTTTATTCTATTCGAATGTATTGTTCCAGTCATCAAAAAGCTGATTGTCGATGTCAAGGCCATCACCAGCATGCAACACAGAGAGCAGTCCAATGTTCTACATCTCCTATACATTCTTAACCAGCATGGCAAACACGCCCCTGTCTTGATTGAACACCTTCGAGCTCAGACTGCAAACCAGTCATTTATCGCACACACCTACGACCATACTTTCATCAAAAGTAAGATAGCCCTAAAATTGACCTTAAACGCATGACTAGAGATCTGCGAAAACGTCTTCGGTCCTGAGATTGTGGAGATCAATAGGTGCAATACCAATACATAGGCTTCGAATCTAATTTATATTCCCAAGACCTATGAATTCATCCCCGGACGACCTAGCGATGCTCTGCCATTTCGAGGTAATCACTTATTTGTCTAGGATTAGATTCTTATGTAAAAGCATTTCCACTTCCCGAATCATGCCTCTACCAGGAGACTAAAGTACCCGTGCGGTTATTTCCTACGACTCAAGAATTTTCATGTAACTTGCAAGCTAGGGCTCACAAGATGATGAATCCGGGTCGTGCTGGCGAATTTAGAATGGAACCCCCATTATGTGTGAATACGGACTACACCACGGATAATGATAGCTAGGAGAGAAAACGAAGGAGATCAAGCGAAGCAGATAAATTGATAGAGACAGGAAGCTCAACAGAGTAATCAGGATGCTAGCCAATGCCGTTGCGAGTAGTGCCTGTGAAACGAGTGAAGCGAGGAGATCTTCTAGGGTTGATTTGATATCTAAATATGATGTAAATGAATACTCAAGCACTTTTGTATCTTTTATGTTTATATATATATTTTTTAATGTAAATTAGGGGGTGTATAGATTATTAACTATAGTAGATATCGAAATAGGAGGGAGGTCTACCCCACCATTTTTTACTGATAACTAACAGATAACTAACAGATAACTAACTGATAGCTGCTTGCCATAGATAAACTTGGTTTACTTATCAAAACATATAATAATCCTCATTTTATTGGGCTTGTATTACCAGTCTTAAAATAGGTATTGTGCCGACTACTCCCTATTTATCTCTTAACACAGGGCAATCAGTTTTTGGAATCAGTAGAAACTATTTTTAAACAATATAACTTTAACACCAAACAACACAAAATCTTCTACCATGGGTTGCATGCCTCATAAAACTCAGGATCAGTCCCACGCTCATTCTGCACAGTGCTACCTTGTCACCTGCATGGATTTCAGGCTCATCGATGATATCGTCCGGTTCATGGACAAGGAGGGCTACAACAACAACTACGATCAGTTCATTCTTGCTGGTTCCAGTCTTGGGTTCACCCAGGAAAAATTCCCACACTGGGGAGAATCCCTAAGCGATCACATGAGCATCGGACAGACCCTCCACAGCTTCAGAGAAATCATCTTCATTGACCACATAGATTGTGGCGCCTACAAGAAATTCTATCCTGACATCAAAACACCAGAGGATGAAATGAAATACCACAAGCTACACATGCAGAAGGCACGTGATAGACTCGCAGAGAAATTCCCGAAGTTCGAGTTCAAAGGGTATGTGATGGACTTGAAAGGCAAGTGCACCCAGCTAGAGATCACGAATTCCGAAGTAAAGAAGGAGTTCAAGGAGTCAGACAAGGATACCTTCTTGGCTAACATCGAAGAACACAAGAAAGCATGACTGTTTCAAATAAATCAGACTTAAGCTCTAAATTTATAGTGAGACTCATAAAAATTTTATTGTATAAGTACATTTTGGGGATGATTCGGAATATACTGGGTTACCATTGTAAGACCATTATACCCAAGCATATAATTACCTATAAGTGAGACAAGAACCAAAAGAGTAGCTACAAACAAATGATGGGAGGAAAGTAGATTGTCCAGTAGGTAGAAGTAGGAACTGATCGTTATCGATAATGATCTTATGGGAAGAGTGTAACAGAGTAATCAACTATGAACATCTATTTGAGATACAGTTTTCAGGACAATTGGGTGCCCTACCACTTAATGGGATAGTCCATATAATAAAATGAACAGCTCACAGTATAGTAAGTCTAAGCTCCAAATAATAGTGGCATTGATTGCACCCAACCATAACTCGATAATAATAAATACCTTCTATTTTTTATAAAAAATTAGTTTTCCTTCAATATAAATTTAGCCCTATTTTTTTTTCCTTCTTTTTCCCTTCAAACTATAAAGATAAAGAGAAAAGAAAATAATGGTAAATATTTGTTAAAGCTTCGGGTCTCAGGAATTCATGTGCAAAGGTTAAGCAGCAAATGTCATCAGACTGCATAAAAGGGCCCATCATTCCAGTCATCATAATCATGGATCAGGATGATACACATTGTTTTCATTACCGATCACAGTCACTCCCTTTGCTAACACATTGTTATCCTTTCCCAGTACGTTGTTCTGAACTCCCATCAGTTTATTGTCGTCACCGTAGGTATTAGTCAGGTCTCCTTTCAGTGCGTTTCCAGTGCCATGGACGTTGTTGTGGTCACCAAAGACCTTATTCTTTTTGCCAGCAATAAAGTTGCCCTTACTGATTCGGTCTTTGGATGCCTCGGTCGGGGCACAAGCTGTGCTACGTTTTCGATAGGATGAACTGAAGAGCTGTGCTGAGACCTGTTGGGCAGCAAGGGCAAGGGATGCGAGAGCGAGGAACTTCATATTGTTAGTTAAGTACTGATTTTGTTCTTAATATTGTGATATATATTTTTCTTAAAGGTTTATAGAGTAGTTTTTCTAAAAGGAATGATGTAGTCGAAAGGGTTCTTTTTTGCGAGCTCCAGCAGGACCTCTATAAGTTATCTAAAGTTGGAGAAACTATTGGTTTCTTATTTTACATATTTTTAGAAGAACAGATTGTTCCATTATTTTTATGCACCATATGCCATAATCGATTCAGATCCATCATCCATGGATGTCTCCACTTCATATTTGGTTAATATTGGATTAATAGTCTTTTTTAAGGATAGAAACCCCCTGAGATGTATTGATCTATTCCTTCCATCTGATTCTATTTTCTGTATCTCAAACCTTGATTTTTCCTCACCCATATGACCTTCCCTTCATACACAATAACTGAAATTCGGACTATTCGGACTGTTCGGACTCATTTTTTCGAAATCATTCATCTTACAATTTATATCCCAATTGATAAAGGAAAGCAATATGTCCAAAATGACTTCGAGTCTGAGTTCCACCCTCTCCATGCATCAGACCTATCTCCAAAGGTTCAAGACTTTCGACCCTGCCGATCGAAAAACTATCTACGTTCAGGCCCTCCAACTACCACTTAATTATCGCCACTTCTCCGAAATCCTCCAAAGCGAACCCACCAGATTCCTAACTGACCATACCCTCGAAAAAGACATCTCTGAAATAGTCACCGCTCTTGCTCACCACTATCCTGACCTCCGCATACAATGGCTCCCGGGCATCGTTTACCCCTTCATCAAGCTCATCAAGAAGGATACTCTTGCCCAGTTCGAAGTCGCACTCACCTTCATCGCGAATTGGTGTAGTTGCTGGTTCGTCGACTATCCCTCGCCTGCTCTCAACATAATTAACTTTTTAGCTCGTCAGCTACCCGAACTCAACGGTACGGTCATGCGCACAGAAAACTCACTTGCTGTGCTGATCTGGCCCAGCTTCTTAGTAGGCTTTACGGATATACTCAATAAGGAGCAATGGCTCGAACTGTTTGACTATCTAATAATGAGGCCTCAGGAACCATGGCTCCTCTTGGCCGCAATAATCTAGCTCTTACGCATGCTTACCCCACACATAAGCAAGATGAGCACAATTCAGCAGATGCTAGCCGTCATTCGACAATAAAGGAAAATCGATGTGCAACTGCTTCTCAAAAGTGCCGCAAAAATCGCCGCTCAAAACATGTCTTAGTTGCAGAGCCTCTATTCCAGTAGGATCTTCCCTCTACAAAAGGGTCAATATCCTCCCATCGAGTTTATTGACAGGCAGGCCAAGATGCGATGTATGATCGAGTAACAACGAAAATAGAATCTACAGTAACTGTAGAAGCAGGTCTCAGAACTCGAGCAGACGATGGAAGAACGAGGTCTCTGGCAACAGAAGACTACCCATAAGAATATGGTTACGTACTCTCAAAAGCTGGAACATGGACTCAGAGAACAAATAAGAAACATGTCAGAAACCCACCAAAACAAGCTTCAGGCGTTGAGAGACGTGGAATAGAATCTAAGGAACTGGATCGCCAAGAACGAGCACCAAGTCAAGGCTGAGTCAGGTATGTATTCCTTCCTTAAACCAATCAATCATCTGTGCTAACATGTGTATAGATTCATACGGATAGTTCCTGCGAAAGAGGGCAATACTCTAGAGATCGATGGAGCAGATGCGGGTCGAAGCCGAGACGATCAAAGCCATGGAGACCTAGACAATGAATAAGCTGCGGCAAGTATTAGGAGCGAAACAGCGCGAAGAAGAATAGAAATTTAGGCAACTGTCGCGCAAATGATAAGCGTGTAATATGGGTCTTTGGACCGTAAGTTTTCTAATAAGCAAAAATCTGTGAATCTATCAAGACGTTAGGTGATATTATGTTGTGATATACCACTTTTGTTTGTTCGATATTCTCTTTTTTTAAAGTGTGTACATACTTTGTATATATGGGTGGAGGGTAAAAAAGGGAGACAAAAAAAGAGAATCGTTATGCCTAATTACCGCCCAGCCCCTTATCAGCTATTGTAATCAATTAAACTTCGCTTCTTCTTCATATAATAAAACCTATATAGCTAAAAAATCATTTATAATATTTAACTTAAAACAATCACTAAAAAGTCAATACCCACAAATAATACAGCCTCGTCTCCATCCCCAACTTCCTAAACCCTACACCCCTTAGTCTAAAACAACACTGATCGCCCATGGACGTAGACAGAGATAACTTCGAAACTGTACTAAGATAAATCCAAGATCTAGCTCTCATCGAACAGGTAACTCATCCCCACGAATATTCATTTTCCCTGCTTACCGTATTTTGGGTGTCTAGGCTTAAAGTATCGCCTTCGATCTGTAGTTCTCCGGTTCCTTCCTGCCCAACTAACCTGAGGACTTTGAAGAACTCTACCAATCCGTAACAATCTTCCCTCTTTATTATTTCTTTCTTTTGTTACTGACAATCTTTACAGAAAAAGGAACATTACGCCTCCTATAACATTATTCAAGTGGGTATTTGCTTCTTTGTGCCCTAAAGGGATGGGACTGTCAAGGCATACCCTTACAATTTCTATGTCTTTCCCAGATCCCAGAAAGTCAATGTCAGTATTTTTACCGGCACTGCAGACTTCCACTGTAAACAAAATCTCAGTTGGGACCGTTGGATCTATTCAGGCATCGACTACAATACTATTCAGGATAGCCAACAACCCAGAGGCACTCTGATCGGCTTTACTAAGCTTTTTGCCAAGATATGGGGACGCAGAGTCGACTCTATCTTCTTCAATGGGTACAGTGACTTGCTTTATATGTACATGCATTTCGTCAACCGGCAACTACCTGAGACCTTCTAACTCTTCAAAAGGAAAATCGTTGAGGGTTTCCCACATCTTTATGACATTTTCTACATGGTGGTAATGCGCCAAGAACTCAGCTATCTAAGATTGGGAACAATAAAACTGGAAAGATTGGCGCCATAACTAGCCCAGCTGAGAAATGGTCACTTTGAATAACACACGACTGTAAGCCTGGCCGAAAGATTTGAGAGATATGATGAAAATTCATCAAACCACGAAGCAGGGTACGATGCGTACCAGACAGGAGTGTGTTTCTATACTCTCAGTCATAAATTTACGAATATCTATAGTTGCGAAGGTAGGATTCGTATCAATAGGAGGAGTGTGGACTTTAAGCTAGACCAACTCAAAGAGCCCGGAAAGACAGTGACCTTTAGAGTGATTGGTGGAGTTAGGGTCTAAATTGAAAAATTTGCTACGAAGCTGATGGAGGAGATCAAGTAGAGAACTGATGACTATGGGGAGGGGGAGATCCAGATGTGGAAAAAGGGTGACAGAGTGGTAGTGGTGCTGATGAATAAATTGAAGAAGAGGCAGTTCAGCAACGATATTGAGTTGATGGATAGAGTGAGAAACACGATTCCGTTTGTGTTGAGCATCGTGGGTTGAGGCATCGCTAGCAATCCTGATATCAATAGATATTTGACTGCTTATTCTGATAACACAGTTTTTTATACAGCTTCCGATAAATTCATATCCTTTTTTACAACATTCCTCCCATATCTTATTAGCTATCCTAGGACCCTGAGTATAACAGAATATTTCCAGTCCAATATTGAAGTGAATCTTCATTTCCCTAATCTTCGAGTTTTGAATGGAATAATTAATCAAAACAATTAATAAAAGGTAGAAACTAGCAAAAATAGAAAAAAATATTTATTGATTATAGTAACCGTATGGAATAGAAGCAGGAAACACTGGCCATATCTCTCGTATCTTTCCATAAGGATAACTCTGTCGCTTCACTACCCAGGAATCGGCTCAGGGATCTCCAGACGCTATCTGGTTCCCGCAAATTCCAGAACTCGCAGCTACTTTCTCCTGATGCCATCTCGGAAGTTGCAGAACGCAAACGCAGGGGAGATCATCGCTGGCTCCCAGACTAGCAGAGGTCTTATCTGTCTCATCTGCCCTATCCATTCTGTTATGACGAGGAGTTTGAAGAAAATGATGATGAAAATACTCGCAAGGAGTCAGCAGCCACCAAAGTTAAGAAACATCTTCGCAAGACTCGGCTGCCCAAACTCAAGAACAAGAACTCTAAGGAAGGCGAGGACGAGGAAATCCCCCTAGCAGAAGTGCCGATTAACGAATATCTAGACTACTGCCTGACCCAAGACATCAACGTAGAACTGCGATCAGCACAGATATTAGCCAGCTAGTTGAAGAAAATCAAAGAGTAGAAGAAGAAGTCGAGTTCTTCACCTATGGCAGGCGCGAGGATGAAAGCAGGGAATCTCCAGAAAGGTCTGAGGCTGAAACCCCCTCAATTGGGATTCAAAGGTTCAATGCGAAAAGCCATATGAGCGACATAAGCCACTAAGGAAGAAGCAGCATTAAAGGAAGAAAATAGAAATTCTCAAGAGCAAAATAAAACGGAGTTAGAAAAATAAAAAATTGTCTGAATTGTCACTATGGGTAGAATCCTGTTATGGCATTTGATTTATTGGAATACGATTGTTAAATGTTTTAGATGACCCTTTCAAAATACACAGTTGTTGGCAGTTTTAGCTCTTTTTTCGGGGCCTCCCTCGCTTTTAGCCAAATAATTAGTGTGCTTTTTTAACTAAAATCTAGGATTCCCTCGGATACTCGAATGTCTGACTAAATTCAAGAAATCAAGCCACCACCACCTAGGCAGTATTTCGATACCCGCATACCATCCCTCCCTCACGATGTGCTTTTTCCTGACTACAATTCTCCTGTAGATTTCTCTCATCCCTAGTACTACCTATCCGCCTGGAAGATGACCCGTTAAGAGTATTTTCTTTCGCATGAAGTATCTCCTGAAGTTTTCACTCTGATAACCAAGTGGAATTATCTGATCAATCACTTCCCGATCTACGTGGCCTTGGATAAAATGTTCTACCTTGACAAATAATGGCCTTACTATGTGCAGGAGAGGATGACTCAGAATGGGAAGACCATCTTAAGAAGACTGTTGCTGAAACTACATAAGAGACAGGAGATAACGATAACTAGTCTCGTGAAATACCTGGGGATCCTCAGGAACTTGTGATGATTGTAGAGCCGTACCTATATCATTTTAAAGAAAGTCTATGGGACTGGTTTTGCATCCTAATCACACTGCCAATCAGTCCCCTCCTCTCGCTATTATTTAAAAAATATAATATTCGTATTTAATAAGTAACACAAAGAAAAACACTCCAAATCTACATATATATGTGAGACACTCAATGTTATGAGATGCATCATGATCCCTACTATTAATTGCAATCATAAGTCAAATATCATGTTTGGGAAATCATGCGTAGGCCACCATGAGAGTGCCCTTTACGAGGAACCCCAGTTTCACATAGAATTAGACATTCTTGTCCTCGCAGAAAAGCGTGATCTGATCTGCTCCGTTCTTCATCCCTTACTATTTCAAAATCTCGATAACGTCTTTCCCCAATCCCTTACCGCGCATCGACTTGCAAACTACAATATTTTCAATTTTCCCGGTTCTGCCTTTGAGGGTCTGGGCAACGATGCAGGTCCCGAAAGCTATGATTCTCTTGTTGTCTTCGAGTCCCACAATATTAAGGTATCTATTTCGGGAGTCTTCCATTCCTTTGAAGTGATTCTAGAAAGTAGTTTTCTCGAAAGGAGTAGTCTTAGTGAGTTGGTTGAGGGTTTATTGGAGACCCAGGGCATAGTCTTAGGGCTGTAGATATCGGAAAGTGATGTTTCCCTTTTGTCTGAGGGTGTCTGCAGGTCTTTGCGCTGTGGCCATTGTCTTCCAAATGATTGTTTTTTTCTTTCTACAAAAAACGATAGGATTATATAAGTACATCATTAGAGACCTGTAAATTGATGGATTGGGGACAAAAAAACTAAAATCTATCTGTAACGATACAGAGTAAATAGATAAGAAACAGCTGTCCATAAGTGAGAAGATATCTTAATTAGTAGCCCAATCAGATGTAATTCACATACCCAAATAGAACAATATTGATGTAGGAACTATTGCTGTTTACTCAATCGAATACATTAGCCAGAAAGTATTCATGAAAAGATAAGAGAACTGTTCGATTTTGCCAGTTTCTTTGGTGTTTTCGGACATTCCTAAGGATTACTCGGCAGTCTTGAAACCAGGACCAGGCATTATTCAATCTTACGCTACACTGTTGTATCCTTTCTACCTGCCAGACTATCAAATAGCTCTCGGTTGGTTAGATTTAATTTTCTTATCCTTTCCCCCAATTTCCCAGCTGTTTTACTTTGATCATAGATTCCCAGAAGCTGTGGAATCCCTTCTCCTCCTTTAGAAAGCATCTTAATCGATT
>JAKZAN010000320.1:0-53074 GCA_023053545.1 Lepidurus packardi
CCAACCCCAACCCCAACCCCAACCCCAACCCCAACCCCAACCCCAACCCCAACCCCAACCCCAACCCCAACCCCAACCCCAACCCCAACCCCAACCCCAACCCCAACCCCAACCCCAACCCCAACCCCAACCCCAACCCCAACCCCAACCCCAACCCCAACCCCAACCCCAACCCCAACCCCAACCCCAACCCCAACCCCAACCCCAACCCCAACCCCAACCCCAACCCCAACCCCAACCCCAACCCCAACCCCAACCCCAACCCCCCCAACCCCAACCCCAACCCCAACCCCAACCCCAACCCCAACCCCAACCCCAACCCCAACCCCAACAACCCCAACCCAGATAAGTATGTGCATCTGTGGTGGAAGTAGAATGCAGAAGAATAGGGTGGGGGCTGGATATGTCATATAATGTATCGTAAGTGAGTGATTAGTGTGATATTTTAACAAATTCGTTGGAGGGAGTCTAACGATAATTGCCCTCCTTTATCTCATAATTGCACAAATACCCAGCACTGCACTCTCTATCCTTAATTAAACAAGAGTAGCCCCACGCACCAGCAAGACAGTTTAGTCTTAATCTCTATTCCTTTCTATTTCAAAATTAACACAAACTGCTTTAATACTCAAACACTCTAAACATGGATTATTCAAAACACATCTCCAAATAGGAGTACGAAGAGTTCAGTCGCCACATCTCCCACTTCCATGCTGACGACAAGACCAACCACGCCACTCTCCAGTACCTCCTCGAGTACCGTGCTGCAGTCGGAAACGTATCAGCCCATCCCCCTATTTCTCCCAATCTCAGATTCCCTCCGACAAACTCCCCCTCATCGCCAAGTGCGCTATGTTCATCGCAGAAAAGTGCCAGTTCCTCGTCAACCTCAAGGTAACACCTCCCCTTCATCATTCCACAAGTTTTCTTAGTGGTTCCTAGGGCTAAAAAGTGCGCGGAGTGGCTATATCACTGAATAGCATTTTGAAAAATAGTCCCAACAGCCAGATCGACGACTTTATAATAATCCTCAAAGACTTCCTCAAGAAGGTCAAGGTCAATGACCCTGAAGTAGAAGCTGACCTCCGCACCACCATCGACCGCATCTACTTCCTGGCCACCTTCCATTCTAAGTTCTAACGAACCGTCGTCAAACTTGAGCTCAAGGAAAAATCTGAGTCTGTCGGCTACCTCAAGATCTTCTCTTCTTTTGCCTGGTTGCTGTATGTGGATGCTAAGTCGAAGATCCTGAAAGGAAGTGTAGAGGTGGTCGAAAACACTTGCATGTTGGCCCAAGTGCTTTCCTTTCTGCTGGTCTATGCTTGGGAATGGTGTCGCATGGGGTCAGTGGAGAAGAAGGGATTTCCAGTGAACAGTTAAAAGAAGGAAATCACGCTATTCGTTCAGCGCGAAATTCTGGATCTGTTCCTGATCAAGAACCTGGAGACGTATCGGGTGATAGCGACGAGTTTCGATGAATACTTCGACGATCTTGTAAAGTCTGGCATAATTAAAATGAGCAACAGCAAGATAGACTTCATGACTCCCGAGCAGATCAACACCAACTACAAGAAGCTCGACTACGCCTACCAGAAGAGGCTTGGTCCTGACGATCTCGACGAGAGGGTCTTCTTCAAAGAGAGAGCCACTAATCTGACTCCCTCAAAGTTTACCCCTTTCTCGCGTCAGGGTTACGCCAACAAGCAGCCCAATAAGGTCCTGCTCGGCAACAAGGGAACCGACAACAAGTAGAACACCAACACTTTCGGCAGCCATAGAATCCTCACCTACGAGATGATTGAAAAAGCTGAATCCACGACCCCCAAATCTGTAACTCCGGTGGCTGACCTCAAGTTCCCCAAGAATATCATCAGCTCACCCTCGTTAGTCAAGCCAACTCTAATCTGCTCCACTCCCATCACAACTAGCATGGAGATGTACAACTATCTTAACTAGAAATCTCGCAAACTCAAAGAGACCAATTATCCTCCCCGCAAGTTTGATGCCACGATTACTTCATTTGTGGATAAGGTCTTGGACTGGGCTTGTGGCGACGCTGCTAAGACACGTGATATCAAGGCTAACCTTATTTTCAGTTTCTACAAAGTCGCTTTCGAGCAATATTCTACCCAATACGAACCCAGTGAGAGCATGGCAAGAGCTTTAGCTTGTCTGAGCACGGAACTTGTTTTCTTCGTAAGCAACATCACAACAAGCTTCGAAGAAATCGAGGGCTGCATGGATACGGCAGCTTTGGACTCTTGGAAGGCCTGCGACTTCCTTCTGAAATTCGATAAAGCGATGCCTTCAACCCTGAAACTGCATCTCTTGGATATCGAGGTTAATGTTGTTTCCCACAAGCTCTTCCAGGATGAAAGACTGGTCGAAATGATTCAACTGTGTGCAAATAACAACACTTAAGGTTGGTCCAAGAACGATGCTGCTTTGATCGACAGGTGCTTCAAAAGAATCCTGCACCAAATTGCCTTTCAAATCACACAGCTGTCCCACATGCTGCGCGTCGACGAACGGGTTTCTGAGAACGTATTCGACACGTTGAAGTACCTGCTGATCGAACATACAGGACTGTTGTACCTGCGGCACATCGACACTATGATTATCTGCGCCATGTACCTCAACATGAAGGTGGGCAAGCTGGAACCGAAGTTCAATGACATCAAGGAGAAGTACAAAGAGGGCAACCCGAACAATAAAGCATTGCAGGAAATCATCATCTGCAAGGTGTACATGGACGAGAACTCGACCCTCGACATCATCAAATTCTACAATGCAGTCTTCGTGCACCACCTGGGCCAATTCGTCTCGCAACTGTCCAAAGACAAAATGTAAGTCATCCAAAATCACACTATTTCATTCAAAATGTATACTCGTTTCTAGGGCATTTGCGAATCCTGTCACTAACGCTGCCTCCATCCTGCAGTCGCCCCTCCGCACCATCATCCCCAAAGAACTCAACTTTAATCGCCAGAACGCTGCTCGCCAACCCAATCAACAGCAGAAACTCACAAAAACTCCCCAAACCAATCTCCTCTATGCCTATAATGAGAGCCCTATCCTCAAATACGAACCCATGGCCTTCAAAGGCACCACCATGCACTCCAAACGTATCCTCAACTTCGACGAAGAGTAGAAACTGCTCAAGAAGAAGGTGAGCGACGCCCCGACCAAGGATGACGCTGGCCTCTCGCAGGCTGCTGACTTCATCCAGAAGAACTGTACTACCATCATTTTAAATTTGTATGTTTAGACCGAAAACCCCCCAATTCCACAACTCCGACGATGTCCCCCATCGGAATCCAAAAAAAGGACTCCGAAAAAACATTGGCTTATGAGATAAAGCCGTATGACATTAAACCATACGACACGAAGCCTAAAATCACGACCTCGACGATGGGAGCAGGACAGCACCAGAAGAGTCTGTTCGATCGCAGATGAGGGTTGCAGACATGAGACATGAACAATTGGAACCCATATAAATTATATCTATATTTCTGAAGAAAAGAATGCTATTGACAATGCGAATAGTGGTGGATTGGCAGCAATAGTGCTGGACAGGGTATAGACTCAGAGCAGTACCTTTTTAGTGCATTAAAATATTTTAATATAATATCAACTTTAGGACAACACTCTCTACACAACAACAATGGCTGACGTACAACACGAAAGAGCATTCCAGAAGCAGGACAACGTCTTCCTCAACAGCAAGAAGCTCCTTGCCAAAAAGACCAAGTCTGGTGTCAGATACTTCAAGAGCGTCGGTCTTGGCTTCAAGACCCCCAAGGAGGCTATTGAGGGTAACTACATCGACAAGAAGTGCCCCTTCACCAGCAACGTCTCCATCAGAGGCAGAATCCTCAAGGCCATAGTCATCAGCACCAAGATGCAGAGGACCATCATCGTCAGAAGAGATTATCTCCACTACGTCCGCAAATATAACAGATACGAGAAGAGACACAGAAACATCGCTGCCCACGTCTCCCCCGCCTTCAACGTCAAGGAGGGTGACATCGTCATCATCGGCCAGTGCAGGTACTTTGACTCTTTTGATGTCGTGTTAAACCCCGTACAGACCCCTGTCCAAGACTGTGAGATTCAACGTGCTGAGAGTGTACCCCAACGAGGTCATCGGTAACGTCAGGAAGCAGTTCATGCTCTTCTGATCCAGGATAGTTTCGTCCTTCATAAGCACCCATATTTAAGAACATCCAACATTACCAACAACAATGTTCTAACTTTAAAAAACTTCATGCATATAAAGTACCATTCCTGATCCTCGAAGTTAGATTCAAGGTGGTGGTGCTGGGAATGCAGGCAGCCCATTGCAGCCCTTACCGCATAACCCTAAACCATTGGATCAGGCGATTGGGAAGGATTGCTTATCGATATTGATTTTATTATTAGATCTAGTATTGAGAAAGAATCCATGCAATCTCAGCACATGATGAGGTGGGTTGTCAAGCAGTCAAAATTGTGGGGTGTCAGACTGCTCTTTTCTACGAGCAAGATCTTTAATCCGTATAACCCCAAAGAACTAGTCTATGAAGAGAAAATGCTGAGCCAAAGGGAACTCCGCAAACTCCTCGAGAAGACCAGGCAAGATCGATAAAAATGGTTCCAGACTAAAACTACCCAGGACCGCAAAGACATTGTCCAACAGTACATCGACAGACTCGCACTTATCTCCGACGACTTGGCCAGGGACATCTCCCGGCAAACCGGCAAGACCATAACTCTCAGCAAACAAGAAGTGCAAGAAGCCATTCAAACCATGAAGACGCAACTCTCTTATAACTACCAGACCAACGACCTCACCAAAACCGGCTATTCATACTGGCCATGCGGGAATGTCTTCATAGCCTGCCCGTTTCCTTCACCCATTTGGACTCCCGCGAAGTATATGGCCATGTCCCTGATTTCGGGAAACGCCGTTCTTCTGAAACCATCAATGCAATGTCTTTTGACTTCGCGAATGCTAGCGGACGAGTTCCAAAAGGTATCGGGACTGCATGTCATGGAGTCTGTACACGCGAGCCTGGAAAATATCTAACTTGTGCTCGAGGACCCTGATATGGGGTTGATCCACTTCACCGGTCGCATCAATTCTGGCACAGACTTGTATAACGAAGTCGCTACCAAGTTTAAGTCTTTTCCGGAAACGGTGTTCGAAATCAGTGCCAGCGACAGTGCTTACGTGAGAAATGATGCTGATCTAGAGGCTGCAGTCAAGAAGATAGGAGAGGGTGCGTACTTCAACGCGGGAGTGTCCCGTCACGCCATCAGACGCATCTACGTGGACCAGAAGATCTCAGATGAATTCACCAGCAGATTCATTGCGGA
This sequence comes from Lepidurus packardi, assembly GCA_023053545.1. Classification (NCBI taxonomy): domain Eukaryota; kingdom Metazoa; phylum Arthropoda; class Branchiopoda; order Notostraca; family Triopsidae; genus Lepidurus; species Lepidurus packardi. Next base: position 5,359 of record JAKZAN010000320.1, read on the forward strand.
AACTAAAAACTACAAGTAAACGATTCTTCATTCTAACCAATTCAATAATTCGCCTAGAGCTGGAGACCCTCTGAATCCCCAAACTAACTATTCATGCATGTTCCTCCCTGCCACTTTCAAGGAGTTGAACGCACAAATCGCAGCTCTCAAACAGAACCCCAATCTCAAACTCCTCTACGACGGTCAATAAACAGTCCAAGCAGACCTTGCAGATAAAATTGTCATGCCTCATCTCTTCCAGGTTGACCCCGACGCCGCAGATTCCTTCCATGTAAGTTTACACTCTTCTACTCTGATCTTCTGATTGCTAGAACCTCGAAATCTATGGGCCTGTGGTGTTTATCGAGAAAGTGGAAAGCGACGAAGATGCTATATAAAAAATCAACCTCTCTGCGTTCGGGAAAAGTTCCTGTATTTTCACGAAGGATTGGGAACTGGCGATGAGGTTGGGCAGCAGCATCGAGGTCGGGACCATCTTAGTGAACGAGTGCTCAGTGAGACATCCTGAACTGGCGGAGTCGCCACGCAAAAGAAGCGGGAAAGGTTTTAGTCTTTCTGGGGATGCGATAACGAATGTGATCAAGACCAAATCTGTGAGCTATGGGGGTTGAGAAAGGTGTATATGTTTGATTGGTGTGAGTAGCAATAGGCTATGCCTAGCAGTATATAATTGACTTAAATCTTGAATGCGGGTTTTCCAATCAGCCATATCTATATTAGCTAGTATACACTGATTCTTTCCAGTAGATAATTCGCATTAGCCATTAAACTCTTTAATTACAGTAGAATAAATAAAATACTCATTTCATCAAAACATCTCGCCCAGCATGCCTCGTCCCACCTTCACGATCAGTGTCAGCCACTCCGCTGTCGGACGTCGCCAGGCCTCGCCCGATACACACTTCCAGACCAGTTGCTGCACTATCAGCTACACCTCCTGTGCGCTCTGGCATCCCACAAGCATCCTCTCCGGCGCCATGAGCACTCGCGACAAGTAACTTGATTCTTTGTGGATCCTGGACAGACGCCTATCGTAGTTCAGCTCGAGTAGATTCTATTCGTCACTATCAGAGTAGAGTTGGCGCATTTATATCGGCAACCTCCTGTTTAGGAGTTCGTGGCACAATACCCCAAAACTGTAGATATCCGATTTCTGTGCAACAGAGAGTTCTTATGGAGCGTTTCCTGAATGCTGTTCTGGGGAAGTGTACTGACCACTTATTCCGGGCAAATACCTCGGAATTACCTCGGCATCGGACACCAAGCTTTTGGAAGTGCTACTCAGCAACACCTCTCTTCTGACGAGCGCTTCTCCGAAGTCACCAATTCTAGCTATAAGAGCCTTACCCATGAGGGTGTTTGCTGGCTTGATGTCCCTGTGGGCAGTCCCCGTGTCTTTAAGAAATATGAGCGCCATACCTATTTGACCCAGAATGTTCAGGACGGTCATTAGAGTAGTAGAAGTCGATCGCGTATACATATAGTCGAAAAGAGATTTGTTATTGTAGTAGTCCATAAACAGCATTTTGGGCTCCTTGGCATAGGAGTAGTACTTGGTGACATTGAGGTGGGAGAAGGGGGCGAAGGTGGAGACCACTGCTCGCTCGTGCTGCACCCGGGAAGACTGGTCTTTCGTAGACTTGATTTATTTCTTCCTGCAGAGGAACTTGACAAGGGGTCGAGCTTCGGGAGCATCGGTATAGTTGAAAGCGATTTGAGCCATCGCCAACTCCGCAAATCCTCCCACACGGATTGTTTGTAGGTTAACTTTTTCGTAGTTTTTAATCTATATGTGCGAGCACAGGTTCTTTTTTTCCTCTTTAAAGGCATAGGAGACGCTTGGCGCCCGCAGATGTTGCAGCTGGTAACTATAAATTGCCTGGTCCACAGCTACTCGCGGTATCACACTTGGGGGCTCCTGTCTGTCTAGAGCCTCTAAGAAACTCATTCCGTTATAGCCGAGGTTCGAAAAATCGATTTAGCTTTTATAGTATTGTTCGCATCGTGGCTCCAGAGTGCTTTTGCAGTCTACTTTCCACACTCCTTCAAGGACCCCTTAAATATTCCTTCGAGTGGCATGGAGTTCCCTCTGGATCTTACCATTTCTTTCCAGAGTTTCCAGGAGGCTGGGTAGATTTTTCTATGAAGAAGTGTTTAGCTGTTTGGTACGGCCCCTGCGCTCCTCCACAAAGAGTTCTTTGGGACTATATTTCTCATCACCGATCTGAAGGGCAGCCTCGGCTTGAACAGCCATATGGTTTCTTGGATATTGCAGAGCTCTCTTCAAGTCCAACGATGACAACTCTAGCATTTACTGCAAAACTCTAGTTTCGTCAGTTTCGGACGAACAAGAGCCACCCTTTTTCGAGACTCCAAATAAACTGACTTCCTTTAGGATTTTGGGTAAGTAAGTCCTGGTTTGAAGCAGACCCATCTCTTTCAAACCCCTGCACGTATAGCCAATTTCCTCGAGGTTCTAGTTATGAAGCTGGGCCGCAGAGTAGCTCATCTTTATATGGCCTGTGCGCATTTCCAAGACAGCCTTCCCGCCTCGAAGGTATGGATTTATGTTTTTGTTAATGAAGTGTGCAAGTTGAAGTCTCCTCGATTTGGTAGAAACGACTACAGGTTTGGACTACTTTATGAAACTCAAGTTAAGACTCAGGATCAAAGATTCTGAAAGATAACGAAGCTACTCTTCACAAAACACGGTAAGGAGGCTCGAGTCCCAAGAAAGACTGAAAATAGACTAACGACCAATTTTCCTGAGACGAGTCTTCTAGCAAGGGCAGTTTTTTCGACCACACATGAGGCACATACGGACTTCAGCGCGGCCTAGATGCTAGAATTCTGCGTGGTCACTGTCAGAAGCGTAGGGAGTAGACTAGGAGATAGAAATATTCGAAAATCTAGAAAGGTAGGACTTGTTGAGTGTAATGACCCATTTCTCGTTTCGATTGAACTACTAGTCGCATAGAGTACTTTTCAGGATCGGATCAGGCTGAGGGCAGGGGAGTGCACGGGTGGGCTAAGGGGATGGGGGATTGAGGAGTATAGAGAGTGATTTGGGAGACGGGGAGGAGTGGTTGAGTTGTGTTTGGAGTATTTTGAGAGGACGGGGGATTTTGTGAGTTTTAGGGACCTATAGGGGACTAGAAAGGGATCAGGGTTGAGGGTGGTATGTACTTAAAGGGGAGGTGGAAGTGATGGAACATGTAGGGTTGATATGAATGGAGGGACAGAGCTGAGTTTAGGGCAGCAGCAAGATTGTGTTAGCTTTGAGCGAGAATTCAAGACGAATAAAGTAATATTCTAAAGAAGTAGAGAAGTAACAGTCTTAAAAATAACCATTCAATGTCGAATCCAGGGACCATAATCAGAAAGGGTTGCGAACTCGATAGATTTTGTAAATATTTATCTGAGTTATGTGATCATACTTACTATTCATTAATTTTTCCTGTCTGCTGGTACTCCCACAGAAGTCCCCACCCTTTTAGATTTCTGTCTACCGATGTTCTCTTCCCAACGGCAGATGGTTCCGGAAGCATTCCGACCGTGTTTCCGCGTCGGGTGCCACATCCCACATTGTTCGTGCCCGCAATGGTCCTAGGATTTATGGTAGTTACTCACAGTTTATACTCCTCATGGGATTGGCGTGCTACATATTTTTATCCTCCCACTTAATTCTAATATCCCTCTCCCCCACTTCCTCTAAAATATTTTCAAAATTTATACTTCTACCTCTTTCCTACCCATGCGTGCCTCATTCCGCATCGCTTCCCTCGCCTCAAGATGTAACATCCCCTCCTTACTTTCTAGTCTTCACCAAACAGAAAATCCTCGCTGTCTCCCTCCCTGTCCTCTATTACCACCTCGCCCACCCCTATCAATGCTTTAACTTCTTCGGCTCCTCCCTTAAGCCTGACGACATCAAGGATCGATCTTCGACCATCCAATACCCCGCCAACAATCCAATCGAAGACCGATTGACCACAGCGCAGCTGAAGAGTATTGATGGCTACGCAGCCGGAGTTTTTGACGGTCATGGCGGCTGGCAGATGGTATGTCTTTGTTTGTGAACAGCTTCATGTATTTAGAGTGATTACGCCAATAATAATCTGATACAAGAGCTTGAGAAGGCTTTGGAGAGGAATAAATCCAGCATATCTAACCAAGACGAACTCATCACAGCATCGATCACCGAGGCCTTTAACAGTGTCGAGAATAGTTTTCTGCAGATCGCCAGGGAGGCTTACAAACTGGGTTTCCCGACGCCAGGCCGAGTGGGTTCGTGCGCCCTCCTGGTCGTGGTGTCAGGCAACAAGGTGTATGCCGCCAATGCTGGGGATTCTCAAGGCATCATCGTCTGTAATGATAATGGCAAATACACCTTCGAGAAATTAAACAAAAAGCTTAATGCTGACTCTAAGAAAGAGCAATCCAGACTCAAGTCTCAGTTCCCCAATGAACCAGACATCTTCGTCTGTAAGAGAGAGAACAACAAATCCTGCTACGTCAAGGGAAGGCTCCAGCCTACCAAGGCCTTAGGCGATTTCCGGCTCAAGTACGCCGAATTCAATAATCCTCAGAACCTCTCCAGAGAACACGGCTATCAGCCACCCCTGAAGACCTTCAATGGATCTTACATCACCCATATTCCAGAAATAAGAGTGTTCGAACTGGAAAAAAGGCACTAGACTATCATCATGGCTTCCGACGGTAAAACCAAATCAGTAACAATGTGTAGGTTTGTGGGATGAACTCAAGAAGAACGAAGTGGCATAGCTCGTGGGAGATGCCAAGAAAGCAGCTAAGTCGGTGCCGCAGGTTTTGATGGATGAAGCATTGGCCAGAGCTAGTAGAAATAGCGATAAGACAATGAGTCAGTTAAAGGAAGTGCCTCAAGGATCTGCGAGGCGCAAGCTCCACGACGACATTTCTATAGTAGCGATCGACTTGAAAAACCAGAAGAAAAACAAATGATAGAAAGGGTCACCGCGTATTGAGTATCTGCATATAAACCCAATTAAGTTTAAAGATATTCTCAATGCTACTTTTGAGGAGACTGGTTTTCAGGAAAGGGAACGTCTATGATGCCCCTCTGCCTGCTGACATACGGGCTCTGTTTCCGATGCTTACTTAGTCACCCGAACGCAGCATGGAAATCCTCAAGAGAATGGCTCTCCTCTACAGATCTAGCCAGCACCGGACTTTATTCACCAGCGACAAACTGAAGAAAATCGACGATGTCATAAAACCATACCTCCACGGAAAAGGACGCAAGGATAAGATAGCAAGTGTAGCCTGGATAGTTACAAAGCTCTAGCTGAACAAATAATACAAAGAACTCCTCGAATAGATTGTGCAGAGAGTGGAGAATGACGAGTGGTATGTAAACTTCGAAGAGTCCCTTTTGGCCATGGAAGCCTTCACCAAACTCATCAAGGACAAGAACTTTAGAGACGATATTTATGAGAAAATAGAGCGGAACGTCTTCCTGACGATCTGGGAGGAGAATATGAAAGTCTACTAGCGGGTCACGACTGCACTCCTTGAAGCCCAAAGATTCGATGCTCCCCTTTGGGACAAAATTGAGTATCATGTACTCAGAAACTTGGATATGGACTACGACCCCCAAACCATGGTCAATTTATTCCTGAACTTCGCGAAAGCCTCGAAGGGAGGACAGGATTTTTACCTCATGTTGCAGCACTCTTTGATGAAAGGCCATATGTTCCTGAGGCCACTAGTTCTGCAGTCTCACATCGACCATTCGTTGTCGAGCCAGCTCATCGTACCTATCATGGAGACGTACCATCTCAAAGTTAATGATGGCATGGACTTGCTTCCTGAGTTCCAGCAATATTTGGTTAAACTAATCCAACACCCTCGATTCGTCCTGTAGAGCGTCAGCGATTTAACGAAGATGATTAGATCACTTAGTAGTGGAGCTGGCTTAGGGTTTGAAGAATAACATAAGTTAGAACTTATCGGTACAGCAGTAAATAGCGTCTTTACTTTACAAGAGAACTACGTGACGATGAGCGAAGTGGTATAATTCTATGAGACTGTACGTGACTTGGGTCTGAACCTGCCTGAGCCAGTGAGACGCAAAATAGAGATGGAAGTGATGAAGAGTGTCGTGGAAGGGCCAAGGGACGTGGGTGGAGTCATGCAGATGTATGCCTACTTGACACTCAGCGAGTAAAAGGGTCACTAAGTGGTGCAGAGCATGATTGAGGGTTGGGTAGAGACTGAATCTAAGTATTTCGATACACCTTCGTTGAGGACAGTGAGTACCACTATGCGGGGGATCGGCAAGCCCATGCAGATAAAAGGTGACCGAATCGTTCTGCTGCAGAAGGCGAACCCGGAAGTCAAGAATCTATTGAAGTGATAAATATGCCTTTGCTGCTTTATGAATAAACAGCCTATACTAAGTATCATCATATTGTAAAGTGTCTTGTTGGTCAAATTCTTATGTTCGCCACCTTCAGGATAGCCAGAGCTTTTTCCTTCAATAGTCATCCTCCCATGTTTTTTGATTTGCGTTCGGAAATCCCTTCTGTCCCCAATTTCATGGATTCACCTGTATTCCCTTGGCAATCTATGAAGCCCTCGAAACCGCTGTTCGACCGACGCAATACAGAGATCCATGTGTAGAACAGCTGCGTGGCCAAAACTATCCCTGCTTACTTCCAGAGCCATGTCCTAGAAGAGATCAGAACATAAGGTGCTTCTTCCCGCAAATAAATTATTCTGTTCGGCCACTCAAATGCTGGCAAAAGTTCTCTTCTAAATCAGCTGGTCCAAGATGAAATCTCCAAGGTCTCAAAGACCCCGGGCAAAACAAAAGAACTCCTTTTTACCAGACTTACAGGTTCTGCCAGTCCGGGATTCTACATCGTCGATGCCCCTGGCTACGGTCAGGCATCCGGGGCTTCCAAGACCGAAATGGACTCCTGGAAAAAACTCATAAACTACTACATCACAAGGTTTCCCTGTATTCGCGCTCTCTGCCTGGTTGACAGCAAGATAGGCATCCGAAAAGAAGACGAACTACTATTCTAGATGCTCGAGTCAGTGAAGAAGCCTTTCATACTGACATTCACGAAGTGCGATAAGGGGAGAGTGGATGCGTAGAAGGTGAAGGAGAAGTTAGGGGGGCTGACACAGCTGGACAGTTGTGTACACTTGACGAGTGCACGCCAGAATCTGGGAGTAGCATAGCTCGGGAGGCACCTGACTTATGTGTTTGGATAGGATGCAGCTGCGAAGGCCTGAAGTAGGGACTGCTGCGTTATGTTGCTTTTTGTTCGAATTTGTTTATGGTAATTAGAATGAAAGTCTAGTAAAAAGAAGTATTCGGTCTGAGTATTTTTGATAAATAAATGTTAGGAATACTCGAAGCTTATCCAGTTCCCCATTCTTCAATCCTACGTATGATCAGCTGCATCCCATTCAACTCAGCTCGAGACGCTCACTATTCTGCGAGTAAACCCAGAGACACACTGCTCTTCGGACTCTCTTCATTTTATCCTCAAGTGCTAGCTGACTGGCCCATCCATCTATTAAATTGGGTACCATCATCATGGAGGGTATTCAGACTATATGTATGACCTAGTACACAAGGTCGAATGAGGCAATGAAAGACAGTGGAGTGAATAACGGGGGAGAGCGAGAAGGGCGGAGAAAGGGAGTGGAGGGAAGAGGAATGAGGGGTTAGGGGGAGCGAAGGGGTGAGTAGGTGCTGTTGAGTATGAAATGTTTTATGCTCCTAGGTATGTAATTTAATATGAGAAAAAAGAATGAGTAGTACATTTCAGTTTAAACTGCGCAAACCTAAATAACCTATTCGAAGAAGATTCACTCCTCATTCTTTATAATCATAATATAAATCATTGTGCAACTACGAGGATATAGGATCTGCGAGCCAGATTAAAACACCAAATCTCATTCAATTATTCCACTCACACCCATCTTCCCAAACTGTCCGCAGCCACTTATTCTGCCTCCTACCCCTAATGTTCCACTTTCTCCTCCCCCCTTCTTTCTCCCCCCCTCCTCCCACCACAAATCCCCCTCCCTAGCCCCAGTAGCACCCCCTACCCCCTAATATCCCTCACCTCCTCGCTGATTGCCTCACAGAGAATATGTCCCGTCCTGCCAGCCTGTCTTCTATCTGTGAGCCCTCTTAGGGTCAATTCCTGCTCACGTATTTGCGGGAGTCCCTCTAGCTTCCTCGCTGTTTTTCGCTCGACCTTTCCTCAGTGTGCCAGTTCTAAATCGATCTAAACTCTGGTTTTATTTCCTTGGTAACTCGTCTACTCAGAAATGCACATTTGTTTAGAGTAACTAATAAGTTTCGGATATTGATGGGATGCCGTTTTCTCAACAGTCTGAATGCTCAGCTACGATTGGGTCGGATAACTCTGAGTCCTAGCTCTGGAGTCTTGACTCTGGCGGTAAGCTGGTGTCTCCAACGCAACTAACTCCATAATATCCTGCACAGCTCCAACTCTTAATCTTGGGTCCGATCAGAGTTTCGTAGGATCTATCAGGGCTAGATCTATGCACTCCAATTCAACATCGTCAAAGTGCTCCAAATACTTGGTGAGCTTCCCGAAGGTGCAGAGAAACTGCAGCAACATTTTTAGCATACATTTCCCATAAAGCTTAGAACACTTGTCGACAAAGACCCTCAGACTGCCCAGGTGGCGGAAGGCATCATGAAAATCGCGGAAGTGGAGCCGAGCTTCATGGCGCAGGAATCACGCTTGTTGCGTCATTTGACACCTCTGGGGATCAGAAAAGCTACTACTCCCGAGGCAGCATCGCTGGATGTGTTCTGGTATCCTCAGTTCAAGAAGGAGTAGAACCTGTAGCTGGGACGGCTCGCTACTTATCGGATTTCAAGAGAAAATGAGGAAGAGATGTAAAAAAAGAAGTTACTATAAAAAGATTAAATAGCGAAGTCCAATGCGATTCAAACTCATTTGCAGAAATATGGATGTTTTCAAGGCTCCCAGTATCCACTCAGCCAGTCCTGTTTTTCCCAGAGTGGCTGGTTCTTGGGGGTTCCCGAACTCAAGTGGGCAGATAACGCTATCAGGCAAATGTACTTCACCCAACTCGTTATTCGGCACTCTTCGCCTGCTGAGAGATCAAATCTTCACTCTAAGATCGGCGTTTACCAGCCAGAAGGTATTCGCTGGGTAGAAGCGGGAGGGGGTGGGTATGCCAAAATCTACAAGGGAATAGCGAGGTACTACCATATTGAAGATAAGAATCTTCAGGCAAGACAGTAACCTCCCAACCACAAAGACAAAAACGAATGGCTAGAGAAGGTGCTTGCGAGGAAGGCGGATCTTAAATATGCATAGGTGAAACTCGCAGATGAAAAGAGTAGGGTCAGACATGAAAGAGACGTTGCCTAGAGCATGTCGCATTTCAGCTGCAGCCACGTGGTCCGATTCTATTCCTGTAACGAGGATCCCTTACCTGGAGATCTTCTGATGGATTTCTGGCCTCTAAAATCCTACGACCATTACTCTGCCTTACGGTATAGCTCACTGTCGATGCTGAGTAAAATCTGGGTAGGAAGCCAAATAGCAGCAGGACTATCTTTTTTGAAAGACACGGGAGTGACCCACAGGGACATCAAACCTGAAAATATCCTCATATCGAAGGGGCTGGTCATTAAGATCACGGACTTCGGTGAATCAATAGTCTAGCGAAAAAAACTATCCATCAGAGGTGTTGAAGTCTGGGACGAAAAAACAATCAGGCCTCCTTATACTGCTGGATTCACCCTCCCTTACGTTGCACCCTAGCAACTCGATAAGCTGAGGGTCGGCGGCAAGTTTAAGACGGACTCCACTTCCAGGTCTGACAACTTCTCGTTCGGAATGACACTCTTCGAAATGCTTTACGAGGTGGGGTTGATCGACTACAGGGCGATGTCGCACTCAAACTTAGTCCGGGACTACCGAAACAGATAGTATCTGGTGAAAGTATTAGTGGCTCCAGAACGGTCGAGGTAGCGGGATTGCTCTATGTTTGGGAGCTTATCAGATGTTTTGACGTTGTTGTGTCTGAGACTGATCAATGAGAATCCAAAAGAACGTTGTTGCATGGAGTGGGCGGAGGTAGTGCTGAAATTAATGTTCCAGTACGCGTGTAGCCAGTATTAGCTGTGACTTTTGACAGAGTACTATAAACCAATCTATATTTTGAATCCACTAATTTTTCCTACTTTTTCTCACTCTTCCAACATGAGCCAGCCAGAAGGAATGGTGTTGATCACAGTTTTTGAAGGTACTCGTCAATAGCTATATGGTGCAATGCCTCGGATATTTTCTACGATCTTTCCCTGGTCGATTTGTCTCAACCGACTCACTCAGATCCAATTCATATTTTAAATAGTTTCGCAAATCTGATTTCGCCAATGCCATCACTTATAATTACTTATCCCGCTTTCCATGTCAGCCTCTTCCTCCCGCGTCTCTTCCCAACCCAGCCACCACACTCTCTTCACATCTTTCTTTGACCAGACCCGGCCCATGTCCCCACAGTACTACAAAGGTGCATCCCCAGTCGGAAATATTGCCACCTTTGACTGGAAACAGTTCTAGTTGCCTGCTGAGAAAAACAAACTCAACACCCGGCTGCGAAGAGTAGCCACTAAGTATCAGTACAAGATATGTTCGCCCAGCAAAATGCTTATTGACGCCCATATTCTGAGCATGAATGACACTGCTTATTTGTCCCAGAAATCTCATAAAAACCTCAAGAAGGATTCCAGGGCTGCTTCTTCCAAGAGTAGGAAGAATCCACATAGAACCCCAACGCATACTCAGTTGAACAAAGGCAATCCGAACTAGTCGACTAGGAAAAACCCAAAGACCAGAAAGTCTCGAGAGTCATCCTTCTACAATAATTAGTGCTATTTGCGAGTTTAGCACAAAAAACCAGATGCCGAATCAGATAATAAAGTCGCAGACCCACCCCACAACATTGTCAGATAGAACACAGTCGTACATACAAAGACAGCCCAGATCGACTAGCATTGGCGATCAGACCAGAGGACAATACCGGTCCCACATGCGAGCAGAGAAGACAAGGCAGTGCAGACGGAGCTGAACCAACCAGAGCAAGGGATGAGTGAGCAGCGAGAGAAGCAATGGCAGGCAAAGGTGAGGATGCTGGAGTTGCAGAACCAGCAGATTAAGAGACTGATAAGGCAGCAGCTGGGAATCCAGCTTTGAAGGAAATGATGGTGTTTAGCTTCAATGGAATACTGCGATAGAAGGTAGTGGACTCTTGCATACAAAAACTGATAAAGATTTTAAGAAGATTGCCAACTACTAATATCGGATAAGTCAATATTATCGTTATCCGGTCTTAAATCAAATTGCATCGCGTCTCAGAAACTTACCAGCCTCGTCCATGTTCAGAGTACCCTCCACATTCGCTATTTCGATCACTCCCGACATCCATTACCCTCGATGACCTTTAGATATTCGCAAATCAATAACCAAAACAACTTCGGCCTGACCAGGTCAAAAAACAATCCCCCGTTCGCTCCAAGTCCCCCATCATCACGCGATCCCCGTTGAACCGCAGGGAAAAGTCTCTAATCATGAATAAATCGCCCCTCAAAAAACACACTAAAGCAGACATTTCTACAACATATGTAAAAGTTGTCGGGGCTCCCCTTCAGCTGAACCTCCGAGAACAAAGGCAACCTTATGCTAAAAATAATATTGAGGATCTATGCAGCCCTCTGGAATTGAATAACCAAAAGCTGAACAAGCATCGTCCAGACGGTGCGGGTGAGCTGCGAAGGCTCCTGTCAAATGAAGGCAGGTAGAGAGATATACCGTCAACGATATCCAAGAATCAGACAGTCTACAACGCTTCGAGGTTCGACATACGATCAAACGAAAAGTAGAATAAGCAGAACTACCAACTCTTCAGTCAACTAGTCAATGAAATAAAGAACACTAGCAACTTGCCAAAAATGATGGGATAAACAGAGGCCAAGCGAGGAAAGGCAGAACGATCCCCACTCCGTCAGCAGAGAACTGATGTCCAGGTGGAAAACATGCAACCCAATAACCCACGTCATCTCGGGAGGAAGTTCAATGATTTCAAGTTCATTTCTACGGCTCCATTAGACTCCAATGACTCAGGTGTTAAACTGCAAACTCCAACCCACAAGACAGCACAGAATAATCATGAAATGCGCAAACTCCTCACAAAACCACTCGAGATTATCATTACTACAGGGGGGAAACAGACCAAAAACAACCAGAAGGTCGAGGTGATACTTAGGCGATCCCTCAGCGGGTAAGACAATGTAGTGGTGTCTTCAGGAGATGAGAGGGAAAGATAAGACTCTATGCTACTGGGGGACTCCCTGGATATGATGCCTAGTCTGTGACTGGCCGACCTGATAGTTACTTCCTATATTTTGAGTGTCTCTACTATAGCAGTATGGGTGGCCATTTGGCACCATGGTTTCTTACCATTGATTATCTGGTGACTTGTTGGCATAAATCGGTGCTCAGCAGATCCAGCATCCATTATTTAAATCATTAGAAAAATATCCAACTCGCACAATCAATAGCACCCATCCCTATGGAAAGCAAGAACAAAGTCGACTGGACCAGCCTCGATGAGGAGAACCAATCTGGAGACGAGTCCAAACCCCAAGACACCAAGCAAAACAAACCCACTCAGCAGTCCCACCAGAACGACTTGTTGAACGGCCTCAAGTCCATCGACGCTGCACAGGTCCATCTCTTTGTCGGGGGAGTTCATTATGATGCCAACGAGTCTAACTTGATCTAATACTACAAGTCCAACGGAGTTCATGTGCTGCAGATAAAGGCACTTGGAAAAGGCGCATTCATCATGGTCGTGACAAGGGAGGATGCATACAAAGTTGCAAAGATATATCCTAATAACATGATGGGAAGAAATTTCAATGTGAAGCTCAGTAACAAGCCACTGAATAGTAGACCTAACGGGGGTTACAATGGTGGCCAAGGCGAGAGAAAGCCATATAATCAGGTCAACAAAGGGCCTGGGCCGTCGTATCAGCAACCGAGCAAAGCCGTAAGGACGGAGGGCGGAGCTTCAGAGGTGGTGGTGGAGAGTGAGTTGCTGAAGAGTCTGAAGAGCGTGACTTTGAACGAATAACACAAGTAGATTATGAAGATGGTTCTGGAAAAGAGCAAGAAGTGAGATAAACATGATGGAAGATAGAAATAATGTGTAATGCAGTACGTATATTTAAGGATAGACTTGAGAAAATCTACATGTTAGAGCATATAAGGCAGGCATCCCTGAGCCAAAAGGGTTGCGGGGGAAACGGGGTGGGCGGCACGGGATCGCGCAGACAGGTGACCCGGCGAGAAGTGGGATTGGGCAGAAGCATCGGGATATTGGGAACATTTGAAACAAAGAATGCTAAACAAAAACACAATAAAAGTGTTACTAGCTTTATTATAAAACCAAAATACCGTCTTTACTCGGTTAAAGTACAACCCCATAAAAAAGAGAACAGCGATCTATGACTGACACCAACCTCCCTTCCAAGGAAAATCTCGGCCAGCCCGTCCGTCGCAGCGAAAGGCCTCGCGTCGTCAACACCCTCTACGCTGAACACATCAGCCAGTTCAAAAAGGTAAAAGCCCTCATCACAGCAACTCTCTACACACCCTCAGCCCAATCGGCTACCTCCGTTGGCCCTTGACAAATTCCACGGGTAGTCAGGGTTATGCTCCAAATCTTATGAACCGCACATAGAACACTCAGCGCACCTTTAAGAAAGGCAAGGAAGAAGAACCACAGATATCGACAGAGCAGATCCTGGCTGGCAAGGAAGATAGCTGCGGGAGCATGGAACTGGAAGACAACCTGCTGATATGCAAAATTGCCCAAGCAGGAGACCAGAAAAACCCTTGGCGCACTCTTAAGATCAGCATCATCCCTCCGAGATCCAAATTGATAGAGAAACCCAAAGCCAAATCCAAAATCCCGGAAAGTCGCACACTCTTGCCTATGAAGAAAAAGCAGTCGGCCAAGGTGGAGCCAGCGCCTCCGAAAAAGGAGGAAATCAAGGGATCTTCGTTGTTGAACATCTTGCTGGGGGCTGCAATCAAGGTAGCCAACACAGAGCCTGCCGAAAAACCTGAAACCAAATCTGAAGTGTCAATCTAATAAAGTAACCGTTTGTTTAATCCATTCTCCCGATCCCTATCTTGATACTTTGTAGCAAACAACCGAAATCAGGAAGCTGAGGGGGATGTGGAAGACAGCAACCACCTCAATAGGAACGGCTCTCACAAGTAAACCCCTATTTATTCACATATTTGCAGATACGCCAATGCCCTGAATGTAAAAAATACGTTGAACTCCAACGCCATAGCAGGCAGTGTGAATGGGCATGTGCTCCAGAAAGAGTGGCGACAGCGTTCCCGGCAGAACGAGAAGGATGAGTAGTTGAAGAAACTGTCAAAGATGGAGTCCAAGTTCAAGCACCTGAGCCACCGGTTCGAGGAACTGAAAGAGCGACTGGGGCTGCTGGAGTGAGTGATGTTACTTGGCGAGAACACAAATTATTTATTACTTTGCTGTGTAAATTTGGTATGATGTAGTACGTCTGACGATCAGGAGAGAAGAGAGCGGGTTTATAGTTCTAATATGCGTCTATTCGGGAATCGGCATATTGTTTGGGATCTTGTCTTTGTGTTTAGTATGAAATGCTTTGACTAAAACTAAACTAAGTCAAGGGTTGCAACAAAAGCCTCAAAACATCCAGCCTCCAGCACTAATGTCTCGACTACTCCCCCTCGTCCTCACCCTTCTCAATCTTGCACTCTCTAAAATCACCAGGCTTGAAGTCCCGGACATCAACACCCCTCACTTCTTCACCGTAGAAATCTCAAAATAAACTAACACTCTCGAAATAGTCGCCCCCAAACATCCCTACTACACCCTCGCTACTGTCAACTTCCTCCCCACTAACTGTGTGCAGGCGAAAGAGTACGCATTCCTAGATGTTGAGGCCACCGAAAAATCGAATTCAACCATTTACCATGTGGATGCCTATAGAAGAGACTGCGTGGGTGTTCACAAACCCGAGAAAACCCTAGAACAAGTAGTGGTGTGTGTGAAAAGAGCTCTATCTATTCCTCCTATGGGTCTGGACGTGCATATTTTCCTTTACCTAGCAGTAGCTGTTCCGATATCAGTGGTGCTAATCAGGCTGTTCATGAACGACTGCAAGCTGCACCCCATAGTGTTCGAGGATATTGCTGAGAAGATAATATGACAATGAATAGGGCCTTATGATCACGAAATCACAGTTAGAAGAGAGCCAGGCAAGATGATTTGAGGATAATGGGTCATTAGTTCAATATTCTTATAAATAATAATCAACAAAAGCAAGTTCAAAAAAAAATTATCAAGATCAAGCCTCACCAAACCCTATATTCGCCCAAGTGATCACGAAGGTGAGTTTCTCCGCCACCATCTATTTGGTTGGGTAGTTCGGCAGGTCCAGTTGATTGAAACAAGTATGGGCCACAGGCAGCAGAGTCACGTTGTGCACCTTGTGGATGTTGAATTTCTGGGGGCCGTGGTATCCGCGCAGTCCTTTGAAGCCTTCAGTTGGCACTCTGGTAGTACCCGTCACGAACTGCAGGAATGCTGCTCTGAGGTTGCTGTCGTAAGATTCAAGTATTTAGAAGAGCCACCCGATGACATTGTCAGTCTTTCGGTACTCGGTTAGATCGGTATTCTCCTTGAGATCTTGGACTAAAACGGAAAGATAGAAATTACATCCATGAAATGAGGGTAGGCTTACTGTCGATGGTGGGGAGTCCTGAAATCAGGAGTTCGAGTTCCTTCCAGTCGAAGAAGGAAATTAGCTTGGGTGGGATTAGCTCATGGAACCCTTCCAAGAATGCCTAGATTTGTTTTTCGGTGGCTGTTGCCATCTTCGCGTAGCACAGTTTCTGCACATACTCGTGCTTGTTTTCCTCAGTCACTGGGATGTTCCTTCCATCGGCGATAAGATCCCTGACCTCGAGACACCCGAAGTTGTCGAACTCGTAAGAGAAGGTGTTGTCCAGAACGTTGGTAATATCGTTCTAGAGAATCCACTTCATGTTTTTGTAGAACTCGTAGTCCTCGGCCTCCATGTCGTGCATCGTGATTGGCACCCCCAAGATGTGTTTGTAGAATGCAGGCGTGAAGTAGGCGTCCAGCATGTAGCCATCATGCATAGCTTTTCCCACGATCCTACCGATGAACTTGAAGAACCGCAGATGATGAGGGTTGATATAAGACTGGGGAGATGGCTGGTAGGTGTTGCCTGTAGAAGAAGGCTTGAAGATGGCATAATTTGGATTGAATATCTCCTTTGAAAGCTCCATATACCATTCTTTCGTGAGTCCTCCCATATCTCTGCCTCTCTCCTCCATAAATTCGATGGAAATCTTGCCCCTGAGTTACTAGGCAGTCCTGATCATGATCTCGTTCATGCTGGACCCCAGGAGGTTTTCTCTGTTGATGACCAGGTTGATATCGGGGTAGTCCTTGTTGACTCGCAGATTCTTGATTTCAGTCTTGAACATGGCTCTTTTGTTCTCGAACTCAATCAGATGAGGGTGTTTCGTTAGAATGCAGACCAGAGGTTCATCGAAAATGGATTGCTGCTCTTTCTGGTTAGTTCGGGACTTTTTCATGAGGCTCAGTTTCTGCTTCAGCATGTGGTTGATAATGCCTTTACCCTTGTTGCAGATGTGCTTGAACAGTGACTAGAGACTAAAGTTCTCTTCCAAGGTAGTTTCTTGTTGGAGCACCTCAACAATCTTGGGCTCTTCGAGGTTGATCGAAGCGAGGGCTGAAATATTGCGCTTCTGCTGTTTTTGCTCATCCTCGACCATTGTAATCTGATAGATGATGAAGAAGCAGTCCAGGATTTCCGAGAGTCGACCCATCTGGAAGGGAGTGATGTCTTTGGAATGTTCGCACATATACTCCACACAGTTGCGACAAAGCTACTGAAGAGATTTGCACTCGATTAAGCTCTTAAAGGATTTCAAGACTTGGCTCTTTACTGCTGCCCTCTCTTCAGACTTCTGCAGTCGGAACTTGTATTCACTTTCGAACAAGTGGTAGACGATCGATAACAGATTGTGGAGTTTTCCTTCACCAAATGGTTCTTCTTCGGACTTGTTATTGAGCTCAGCGTTGAGTCTCACAGACAACTCATCCAGGACCACAAACAGCACTTACATGAAGATACTAAGGTTCTCCTTGTTTACGCATAAGAGCATAATGATGTTGGATAGATGTTCAATTCCTTCGGGCGGCACTGAGTCAGACTCGAGGATACTACATAGTTGCTTAACTTCCTTTTTAGAGAGCTTCATTTGGAACTCCCCTATTTCTTTGTTGTTCTTCTAGGCCTCCTGAGATTCATGGATGTAGTTTAGGCAGTAGTGGTTGGTGATGTTCTTGAGAGTTTCGATTAAAAATGCCAAGTGAGCTGTCTCCTTGAAAATTGGATACTCCACCAGGTCGATTAGATGAGAGTAGTAATGCTTCTCTTCCAACCAGTACCATTCAGGCAGGAAGGACACCTTCACATGGTGTTTTTGGAGCAAAGAGGCAGGGCCATTCTTGGACAAATGAGAAAGCAAATGCGTGATTTTGAGGCTGATAGAGCAATAGCCAGTCTGTGCGTAATCGGTGACTATTTCGTTATTTTTCTGCTCAATGATGGTTTTGGGGAAAACTTCTCGAGGTTCGCCATGCTCCATCTTCTCCACATCTAGATTTGGGTGCTTCAGGATGATCATCAGAGTCGACAAGAATCTCGTCTCGTTGGCAGGGTTTCCGCAGAGGCTGTCGATCATCGAGAAGGGGAAGTTCGTATGGCTACTTTCATCCAGATATAAAAGGCTCAGAAGAGACACGATGAAAGCATCTTAGCATAGATAGATTTTAGACTCCCTGTTTTACTTAGCAAGGATTGAACGAGGATCGTGGGCAAGATGCTTGATGTAGTCCTGTGATAGCTTTCTCCTTCGGTCAGGTACTTCTTCGGCTTGAATGTTCTGGATCTCGACTGCTTCTTCAGGAGCTTGAGGTGCTGCTTATTACGCAGGCTAGTTGGGCTGTTGTGGGTGCTGTGGTTGGTTGTTGTTTTCAGGGGGCGCAAGTTGGGGATTCCTGTTTTATTATCTATTGTTGTGATTAGTGAGATGGGGCTGGATGATATTGTTGATGATATCTTGGCGGACTTCAGCAGGCAGGGATTGGAACTCGAGAAGGTCGAATCCGCTATCTCGCAGACTTTGTTCTAGATTAATTCGGATAGTCCTGTCTCCTGCAGGCAGCATTAATTCTTCCATATGTTCTCCCATTCCTTCCAGGTCGCCCCCTTCTATAAACTCAGGCATCGATGACTAACCTTCGTGGTCTTCTTCGTGCTCCTATTCCATGTCTGGCTACTCTATTGAAATATCTTCCAAGTGGCTCACTTAACTTTCCATTTCGTGAGCTTAAGGCTGCTACTCCTAGATTTCTGATTCAACTATCTGATCGTTCACTTGCTCGATGGCTATGACATTGGGTCTTTGGCCGCCTTCAGGATCCCCGATAATGATGGCCTGTCTTGGCTCTACTCCGTTATTCCTGATGGTGTCTCTAAGGATGCCGATTCTACGCTGTAACTCATCGTTTCCAGTTCTTGATGCCCTGATTCCTCGTCTTCCTATAAATATCTCGCCTTGCCTTCTCCTTTCCAGGGGATAAATGTGAGCCGTGTCATCGTAGATGAGCCTAGGTTCAGGGAACTCTAGAGTCAGCGAGAATGGATCTTTCTTCATGTGTTAGTTGATGGAGTGTTCTTTTGCATCCACGATTTTCTTTATTTAGATGGCCAATCCATACACGAAGTCTAACTTCAGCTTTTCCAAAAGTGGCTTGAGGTTTGCGTCGGGGGTTTGTCTCAACAGCCTCTTGATGATGTCATCCAATTGCTGACTCATGCGTCGAATAGGTGGGCAACGGTGAACCTATCTCTCCATCGACTTCAGACTCTCAGGCACATTATTCAGACCTGAATTGATGTAGCCTCGAATTCTATGTTCGATTTAGCTGTCTTCGTCCTCAAAAGCTGCCCTTTCTAGGTCTTGAGAAGCCATCTCATCAACGTCCATCTCTTCGAAGTCATCCTATTCCCCTATGTCTTCATCGAAATGTGAGCTAGAAAGATCCTATTCATCTTCGTCATCCCCGTGATCTTCATGCTAATCCATCTACTCTCCATCTCCTTCATTACCCATTTCCTCGCTATCGTTGCCATTGCCGCTACTAATGTCTGCATCGATATCGATTTCGATTTCCTGGTCATCTTCCTGGCTGGGTGACACCGTCGAGAAGCCTTCATGGAAGAAATCGACGCTATCTCCCTAATCTCCTTCTTATTCAATATCATTGTCTTCGCCCTCACTTTGGAAGTATTGAGAAATAGTATCACTCATTTCTACATCTCCCATATCCTGAAGTTATTCATCCTCTTCACTGATGCTTCTGGATTATTGTTCGTATCTCTAGCCGAATCGCCTCATCCTAGGAGGGTGTTCACTCACTCTTAGGTATCCAGACAGACCGTCGTCGTCATTAGGTTGGTATAACCAATTTTCCAGGAAGGTCTCTTTGCGGAAGTACGACCTGGGCACTAGTTGATTATAGACATTCTGGGGCAGCATCTTCCCGAGAGGCATGGCAGGCTTATACTTGTTGATATTAAGAGCCATGTTGACCACGTGCAGAGTCGTCAAGGGGTGCGTGAAGAAAGGAAGCATGCATGAGAATGTGTCGGATGTCTAAGCCTTGGAAGTACTGATGAACTGTTTGTGGATTCCTGCGATGATTCCCTCTTGAATACAAAGTTTCGAAAAATCCTTAATTTTAGCCAGAGCCAGAATTAGTCGAAGGTTCATAAGGTTTCTCCACCAGGACTGGCTAAACTGAGAAACCTCATCGATCACTTTATAGCGGATGAGGCTCGACATGCCCATCACTTGGCCCTTCGGGGATTTTATCAGCATGCAGTTGTCTAAGCACAGGAAAAAGATAATGCCGCGAATCTTCTCAGAACAGAGAGGATTGAAGAGTCGGATGAGCAGAGCAAGAAACGAGGCGTCGATATTTGTGTGGCTGGCTCTACGTTCTTACTTGACGACAAGCTCTAAGAGACGGGCTTTGGTGTTGGGGTTTTCTAGGTTTTGGAAACATTGGGTGAGTGCTTTTTTGCAGCGATAGCGGGTGACGAAGGAGATGAGGCAGGGCGAGTCGTAAATCAAGTATTTAAGGATCTTGCTAGCCATGTTGAAGTCATAGACCATGTGTTCCTTTTCTTTCAGGCTCCTATTTTCGAGTTGGGCAGCCCCGATTTCGAAGACACTCTAGATCATAACATCGATGATGGTCGAAAGCACAGTCTGCAGAAGATTATCTGGATAGTAGTCGATCACTTTGGAGGCATTCCCTCCAACAGCAAACGCGTCATCGTTCTCCTTAGTAACTGAACATTTAGGCTCGTTTCCTGAATGCTTTCTCGGCAGAGGAGCACTTGTGGGGTCTCGATGCCTATTTTGTTGATGTAAATAGAACTGATCGTATTACACTCCCTACTTGAGCTGCACAACTTCATCTGGAAGCTCAGAGTCAGCCTTTACTTCTCTGCCTTGATGAGTTTCAGACTTAAATTTGCATATTCCCTTGATCACAATCCATATCTGAGGAATCGAAAAGTGAGGTTCGAGCTTCTTGACCCAATTAACAAGATCTTTGTACTTGATTTCCCCTGAAGTTTCGAAGAAAATTCTCTTGATCGAAGCTTCGATGTCGTTGTTTACTTGGGTGAAGGTGAACGTCTGAGCACAAATCAATATGGTTCTGTAGAGAACCCCCATACGTTCATTGTCCATTAATCTTACTCTCAGCAGATGAGGCACGAGTTGTAGAAGGTCAAGTTCTATATGTTTGTCACCCTCATCGTCTGCCCTATGCATTGAGTCTTTGTCTAGCTTCATGTATTTCCAAACCATGTGCAAGATTGAGTTGAAAGTATCACACTTCATGAGCGCAGTATTTTTGGATTTGCTTAGAATGGTTTCAAGCATCTCCTGTACTACCACTGAAAAATTACTCGCAGCCTTGGTTAGAATGGTCTTCTTCTTCTTCGACTTATTCTTTTTTGCTGGCCTGTTGGGGGGAGTCATGGGTGTGTCTGGTTCTTCGATTTCGAGGTCAAGGCCCATCCTAAGTAACCGATTATTTGATGCGCTGCGAGAGAGTCTCTTGATTTCCCTCTTGTCTGTTTTACTAAGTTCTATGGTCCTTGGGGCTTCTGAAGTAGCTTTCACAGAAGATGGGTTATTAACTCTTTCCAACTCCTACTTCCTCCAATTGTCATACTAGATAAACGCTTGAATCAGACAAGTCGAACGATGGATAAGAAGGTTCATTGATTCGAGACCATGATCGTCTTTTCGTAGATCCTCGACATTGTTCACGATTTGGGTTGCGAGCTTGAGGATCTCATTAACAACATTCTGGGTAATCGTGATCTCTCCAGTTCCGACCCACCCGAGAGATGAAATACCCTTAGAAATACGGACGATCATACTGATCAACACAGTTAATTGCTGTATTTCTGCCTTCACGTCGACTTAATCATAGTTAACTCTTGGCATCTTGGGGTGTCTGACTCCTAGATTGATGGGGTAGTCGATGAATAGGCGCTTTGAGATCCCAATTATAGAGGTGAGCACTTCATTATAGGTTTTCATCATGCCTTGCTTTCTTTAGAAAATTCTTTCAGACGAGGTAACATGTTGAAGAATAAGTTAAATAACTGGCATCTAGCACATGCGATATTTGACCAACTCTCCGACGGCCTCATCAGCAAAGACTTCGAAAGCCTCGTTAGCCTGTCTCGTAAACTCTTCTGGCCCAATTGCTCGGGAAGGGTCATAGCCAAAATCAAGGGCAATAGACATGAGTTTGCGATTTTGTCTTGAAATCATCATGATGGTTTGCAAACCCACTAGAGTCTCTTTGAGACAGGACTTTACAGATATCTCATTTTGGGGAATGCTTGCATGAGTCTATTGAGGGAAGTGCTGGATAAGATGGATCAAGGCCTTCTCTAGTTTGATAAGAGTATAATTTACTCCCTTCCTTTTATCGGATACAGTGTCCTCGGAGTCACCATTGGGGATATTCACCATGTGTTGAATCAGGATTATAATTTTGTTCACGACTTCCCCACGCAGGCAATCTATTACTTTTTCATCGACAGTACCCTGAAGTTCAGTAGGTAGGCGTTGGCTGTAGAGGTTCAGGATTTATGCGAACTGTTCAAATAAGTCTTTAGGGTCTTTGAGATAGAGATATGTGAAGATGGTGAAGTTAAAAGGGAAGCTATCGCTAGCAGCACAACTAGGGGATAGTTCGAGCATAAGCTGGATGCAGTCAAGTTTGAGCTTGACATAGTAGACACTTTCGAGGTCATTTTGCTTGTTCGATTGCTTGAGTTTGGCGATTTCCTGAACTAGGCAATCGACGATGTCAGAGTTAATGGCGAAATTGTTATGCCTTTCAGAGTCAAGCATCATCTTCTTGAGAGAATGTTGTAGCATCACGGGAGAGTAGCTGCGGTCTGCGAAATGCTTTAGTTTGTCACGCAGCCTTTAGGATATTTCTTTGTGCGTGAATTCAGGCTTGGTTGAGTTGTTCAGTCTCTCCTCGTTCTGCTCTTTCTTTATGACTGATATCACTTCATTCTGGATGAGAGAAACCTCATCCTTACAGCGATAGTCGTCAAGCAGTCCCGTTAGCGGGAAGATGCCAGTGATATCCTCGTAGATAGTCTCACGGTAGGTATTTCTGGCCACGTTGATGAGTCTGTTGAGTCTGTTCATGTTGATCATAGTTTTCAGGAAGTCCCGAGCCTCAGTATCAGTGCTCACCAACTCAGTCAGTTTGAAGAAGTGCATCTGAGTGAGTTCGGAAGTGACTTTGTTCACTCTGATATTTTCATAGATGTCTTTGATCTCAGCTAGGATGGTGGACTTTTTTCGATTTTTCTCCTCAGGAGGACTGATGTCGCTGACCTTTACGTTCGCAGTAATCCATCTGTTGCCACTGGGGTTGTGAATATTTAGATATTTGAAGTTGAACAAGCCTTCCACGAAACCGTAAAGGGTCTTGAATTGGTCATTGTTGCCGTCAAGATTACCCGATATCTTGTGCAGAAGCCTCATTACGCTGTTGATTTCGCAAGTCACACTCTCGTAGTCCACCGTCTCTTCCGCAGGCTACCCTTCCAAATACAGATCGAAGTACTTCTCGAACTCTCGAGCATCCTTCAGCGCTTTTTCGAAGACTAACAGAAGGCCCTCGAAAATAGAAGCCCCACAAGAGTGGATGTTAGAGAGGAATCTGTTAATGCTGCTGAAAAGGTTGAGCAAGCATTTGCCTCTGAAGTTAGTAGCGTGCTTTTTATGCACAAATACTTGCATGAAGTGGGTGAGTGTCTTCGTAGAAATGATGAGCTAGCGAATATCTCCTTCTTTAAGACTGATGTTGTAGTAGAAATTACAGATGGACGTGATGATTTCAACATCGACGGGGATATTTTAAGGATCGACGAGGATACTCAAGAGGGCCTCGATGATGTCCTTTAGCTTGTCAGAGAGCACAGGCGATTCGGAGCAGATCTTGGAGATGAGTTCTATAGTGTTGGCTGTCAGGGATTTGGGAGCGAATGAGGTTTCTAGCTTGGGAATGATTGAGGTAAAGAGGTCAGACTAGGCTAGTTTTTTTGCCAGATTAGCGCTATCTCTTCTCTGAATGAAGTTCCTCCTACTCTCTCCCTCGAGCATTGAGATGATCATCTCAATGTA
Organism: Lepidurus packardi; assembly: GCA_023053545.1. Classification (NCBI taxonomy): domain Eukaryota; kingdom Metazoa; phylum Arthropoda; class Branchiopoda; order Notostraca; family Triopsidae; genus Lepidurus; species Lepidurus packardi. The sequence goes on from JAKZAN010000320.1 coordinate 29,361, forward strand.
TACGTTAAGATGGATTGAAGTTCCTTCAGCCAGCCTACTCAGCAGCCATTCCGTGATTTTATTTTCTGCGTTCTAGTCCTGGCAGCCATTAATCAGAATTTTACCAGAAAGTCTAATGATTTCAGGGTCCTCCTCCCGAGAGTTGAGGATGTGCTCGACGATGTCCGAAGTATAGTTGAACACTTCTGCGGCCTCCACGTTGTTGACGTTGAACAGCCACAGTACGCATTTGATAAACTGCCTATTCTCCAGGACCTAGGCAGATAGATGCTCGGGACTCTTGCTTTTCATATGATTGTAGATGTCGTTAATTATTTTCTGCAAGAGATTGTAGTTCTAAGCGAGGGATACGAGTAGCTCTGTGGACCATTCCGTATCCTCCAGAATCAGGATGGATCTAATGGCCTCCAGGATGTGGATCTGGCAAGAAGCCTCGCAGTCTTTGCTGAGCAGTAACTCTATCAGCTACTTGAACATTGACGTGTAGTCTGGAGGCAATGTGAATATATTAGGAATGTCAGCCGATCTCGTCTTCTGAATGTCCATCTCGATATAACTGAACATTTCGAAGGCATTGACACATGTCTTCACGACGTGGGGCAACATCGGGGTTGGACAGATTGCGATTCTAAGCTTACAGAGCATGCCGTGGAATATGGGCGAGGATTCGGGGACGTTGTGTCCAGCAAGAAGATGCTTGGCTAGATTATAGACGTTGAGGGTTTTCGACATTTCCTTCAATTCGTCAACTGTCCTTGAGATGCGCTCTACATTTTACTGCTGGGTAAACTCGAATACAAAATCTTTAGGAGGGCTCAACAAGTCTTTTAGCGGCAGTCTGCGGTTGTTGAAAGAATTCCAGTGTATCAGATACGCTTTCACATAGTAGAAGAGAAGGGTGCACTTGGTGATGAAGCCTTGCCGCGAAATCAGCTGCATCACGGAGCTCACCACTTCATAGTCCTGGCTGTAAATGAAGATATCGAGGTAGCGACGAGAAAAGTCTTCTTGGCTGGTTTCCCCGAAGCTGTAGTTGATTTCGATGAGCTTGAGCATGACTTGGATCAGTTTTGTTATGCGGGTTTCGAGTGTCACCTGCACTGGCAGGTTGCGAAGAGTGATGTCCCGTACTGTGTCAATGTGCGAGTCCATCAGTTCACAGATCTTAGTCCTGAGGGTTTTGAGGAGGTCGGGGTGAGACCAGGTGGCAATAGGAGTGGTCTTGTCTGCGACCTCCTTTTCCAGGAAGGTTAGGACGTCCTCAGTGGCATTGAGCTGGGCCAAAAGTGTCCAATCTCTTTTCTGCGGTTGGGGAAAAAAAGTAAAGGAGAGAGAGGTGTAATGATGAAAGGGGAGGTTACCTGTATGGCTTATCGCTGTTCCTGTTTGTTGGAGAGGTACATGTTGGAGGATGGGGATTAGTTGTTCTTATTAAAAATGATAAAACCTTATATTGGCGACAAATAGTAAAAGGCGATTGGAATAACAGTCCGGAATGTGTTGCCAAATTATCATACTTATTAGGGAAAGTGGCTGATCTCCTGCACTCCTATAATATCGAGGAAACCTCGATAACTCTTAAAAGAGATTTAGAAGTCCAACAACTAGACCAATAACACACATTGCACCCCACTTATTAAATAGATTCAACAATCCCTATACACTCATCAGTACTTCAATCTTTTCAGGTCCAGCTGCATAGACCCTCCACGGCTGTTCTCCTTCTCCCGCACCTTCCCCGACACTGGTCCATGCTTCACATCCTCCTAGCAAAAGCTTCCTTTCCTTGACACGTTTGCGCTAAGCATCTCCAAATAGCTTGCGTTGTGAGCACTTTTTTTACGCTGATGCCCCTCCACTTTGGGTTGTTGTTGGTTATTGAGGCTCGTGGTATTCAAGGTGAGCATGCCACTATTTGGGGTCGACAAAGGTTGCTGCTTGAGTTTTAAGACTTTATCCAGACCTTCACGGAGAATATCATCGTTCTTTTCCCAGCAATAGCTCACGATTTTGGGGCTTTGCAGCTGACTGGTCAGTAGCTTTCTGTTGGATGAAAACAAACTGAAGAAATAGACATGGCTGTCGGAATCTTTGAGAGACAACTCGCTGAGTTCCGTGAGACACTTGAGGGTATCGCTGATGTCACCCAGGTAGATGCTGTTCTCCTCCAACTTCATCAGGTAGATGGTTTTTAGACTGGAAGCCAGCTCTTCATGCTTTCGGGAGACTAGCTCGTGAATTGCTTTGAATTCATCATCTAATGAGGCAATCATGACCTCATACTCGCTATTCAGATTCTTCTTGAACTCTGTGGCCTGATTCAGAATTTTCTTCAAATCATGCACACGGTAGCGAGTTTCGTCTTTCAACTTGTTGTTCTATTGGGCGATTCTATCCATGCAAGAACGTAGGTCTTGCACCTTGTGGTCCTTGTGCCATTTTAGGCATTCCTGACACAATAAACTCTTGTCCCCCTCACAATAGAACTTATACGAACTATAGTGAGAACTACACTTAACAGTGCTTGATGGTGTCATGGCTTCTTAGTTCATGCTGTTCATGGCGGTATTGCTAGAGTTCTGGTTGACCATAAAGTTATTAGACAGACGAGGGACTCCAGATGTATTGCTAGGACGACTCTTAGGAGCCAGTTTTTCGGGCTCGTGGGGGTTGGAGTTCTTCTTGGTAACTTTAAGGTGGGGAGATTACGGTACCTCAGAACCAGAGTGGTAAGATGGCTTATGAGGATCGGCACTATTATATTGGCTGACGGAGACTTTGACTTAAGGTTTCCGATTGACATACTTGCTGGTCACGTAGAGATCCTAGTCATACTAGGTGAAACTGATGATGAGGTGGCGCAGATCGTAGGTCACCGTGAGTTTTCTGCAGCTAGGACAGACTACCTTGTATTTCTTCTCGTATTCGCTGATGAGTGAAATTAGGGATGAATGAATAGGGGGTGGGTACGTTTAGGAGTCAAGCTGGAGTATTTTCTCAGCACAGGTGAAGCAGAGGTTGTGGTCGCAGAGGAGGTTGATGGGCTGGGTGACGTGTTTGCGACAGGCGGGGCAGATGACGTGGGAGAAGTCCATTGTGCGGAGGAATACTTAAATGGAGGGTATATTGTTATCAGAGGGAGGAATCAAATATTGGGATGGACAGGAGTTTTAACAGCTAATAGTAGAAACTAAGATTTTAAGAAAGTTGTTATATTTGTAAAAGGCAATGGACGTATCCTATGGAAGACTAATATTAAATACTCTGATCGAGGACCCACACTGTAGGCACAGAACTATAGGAGTCCATCGCAGTGAAGCCTCGTATTCGAGTATACAGGGATAGGCAGCAGAGAAAGGTGGAAACTGGTAAGGCAGGACGCTGGGGATTTGGAATAGGATGTCTCATACTTGATGGATATGAGTTGATGAGTCCTTTTCAGAATAGGGCTAGTAAGGCATATAATTTCTGGGGATCGACAAAATAAAAGCTATATTCGGTAGTATGCAGCCAGCACTCTACTTTTATTTATAGTTCCTCACTGTGCCTATTTTAGGCATAGTTACACTCCACACCCTATCGATATGCTGTTAAAAAATACTGAAGTAACAAAGTCTCCACAATGCTTCTATATTATCAATTTGTCACCTCCGAGACTTCGCACTCCGAGCACACTCCGCTTTTCTACACCTCATCCTCTCCTGTGAAATCAACTATTATCTTAAACACGTCGCAGACCTTGCAGATCCTCTTCCCCATTGGCACTTCTACTCTGCAGCTCGGACAGCATTTCTTCATAACCCACCACTCCCGGAAACACGATTCGTGAAAGTAGTGGCGGCAGCACGTCACGAGGTCGACTCCGTTCAATAAACAGATATTGCAGTGGTCGATTTCTGGGTTGTATTTCAGGGTAAGGTCATCGGTAAATTTAACAATTTAGTCGGGTTTGAACCTCTCAGAAAAGGCACTTTCCAAGATTGTCCGACTACCTCTTTTGTCTCGCGTACACAAGGCATAGATTACACAAGAAATGAGAGCCCCTCCGACGATGGCACTGATTCCACTAATGATTAGGATGGAGTTAATGCGAGTAGACTATTAGAGGGTGCAGGAGGTGGGAGTAGCAAGAGAGAATCCTGCGTCGCAGAGAGTGCAGGAGTGATCAGGATTGCAATTGAGACAGTGGGGAGGACAGGAAAGGCAGGAGGCAGAAGAATTAGGTGGACAATCCTCTGAGAGAGCGAGAGTAAGAAGGAGGGAGAGCAAGAAAGTTGTTTGCATGCGTATTAAGTTTCAGGATTCTAGTATAAATGGGAAACTGAAATGGAAATTCGAGGATTATGACAACAAACTGGTAATTACCACACAACAAAAAGATGAGTCAGTTCTGTTCTTACTTCTATTCAATTTAATCTGCTCCCCTTAGTTGCAGTACATATCGGCCAGCCCACGCACTCCCATTAATCATACTTATGTTCGTCCAAGATAGACTTTGCCGAATCACTGGTTTAATGGCTTCTCTCTTCTCCTCATTTTCTACCGCCTATACTCTGCCACTTCGCCCACGGCAACCCTCCCAGCTTTCTGGTTTAAACGAGACTTTTATGAATGAACTATAATTATAGGCTGGGGTTGCCCTATTCCTGACGCTGCGCAGTCCATCGATTGTACCAAATACCAGATTTATTACTGTTCCTAAACATGGAAAACCTCTACACCGAAAATATCCTCCCCATCTACCTCCTCGAGGAAAAACTCAAGTCCAACTTCCTCCTCATTCAATCCTCTCTCCTGAATGCCGACTCTCAGATCTCAACCCTCCATAGCAATCTCTAGAAACACATCAACAATTATAACGAACATACCCGCTTCATCACTCTTTCTCTCGATAACATGGCTCCCCTCATTGAGAGAAAGGTCGAGGCTAAACTATCGCAAGGACTCAGTCTAATGATATCAAATACTGTGAAACAGTACTTCGACCAGTCTTCCACTGGGCCAGATAAGCAGACTAATGCGAAAGCAGGGGAAAAAGACATTGATAATAAATTGACCAGGCAAGTTAAAGAACTCAAAGGAGATCTGAAGGTCGATATCCTCAATGACACTCAGGCTATCATAAAGTCACAGTTCAACTAGATCAAGCAGTATGTCAATAACAAGATGTCGAGCATCAGCAGCAACGGAATTCCTAAACAAAGTGAAGATAGTCGAGTACAGTAAGACCCAGGGTTGATGTTCAGAATCAATCAGAACTTTGATAAGATTTAGGAGATCCAATAGAGACTGGAGAGAGTGTACAGCACTACTCAGAAATTAGAGAGGCAGGGATACGATTACTATGTAGAAAATAGTGAGAGAATTAGGATGGTCAGCGATGAGATGGAGGTCTACAAAACATTGACCAGCCAGAAGTTGGATTCGTTGAAGGCAGAGACTACGAAACTGAAGTCGGCAAGTCTGTTGGCACAGGCGAATGGGAGTCAGGACCAGCCGGGAGGAGAGTTTAAGCGACAAGTAGTCGAATGGATGGAAGAGATGAGCAACAACATCAGGGATATGCTGACAAAAACTGAGTACAACATGTTACACTCAGCACCAACTGGTAAGAAGATAGAGATGTTAGAACAAGAGATGAATAGCCAGAAAAAATAAGTAGACAACTTAGGGGAGCTGCTGAAGTTCGCGAGTCGGCTGGGCGAAGGACTAGAAGGGTTCGAAGCAAGGATTGATCAGACCCATGAGTCGATGAGAAGACAGATGGAGGAAAATAACAGAGAAGTTGCAGAAAAGATAGGGCAAGTGCACAAGAAGTTTGACGAGGCAGGCTAGGCCAAAGAATCGATAGAAGCAAGTGTATAAGAGTTAGCCAAACAAATCGAGAAACAAGCTAGCGAGACAGCCAGATTGCAGGAGCTGCGCGCGGAAATTGGCTCATTGAGTATGAGGGTGGCCTAACAGGAGAAGATCAACAATTTCGAGGAGCATATGCCAGAGATTCATGAAGTGCTGGATAAACCCTACTTGAAGTTTGACCAGGGCCCCCAAAAAACCCCAAACAAGCCCAAAGCAGCTAACTCAGTGAGTCCTCAGATCATCGAACTAGCCAACAGGATCAACAAACTGGACCAAGAATACGGCGAGTTTGTGTCCAGCTTAGGAGACAAGTTAGAACACAACTTCCTACTCTACTGCAAGAAGAGCGACATCAATGACATCTGGAAGGCCATCAACATCCTCGAAAACCGGCTGTAGAATATCAAACACGAGGAAGAACCTGGCCTCATAAAGAAGCAGATAATTAATCTGAGTATCGAAAAGGGTCCTGAACCTGTGCAGACTGCGCGGCCTTTCGTACAATACAAGTACCAGTAATCTAGTGCCAAGAAGCTGGACCTTCTGAAGCAGGGAGGCTTCGGGCAGAAGATGAGTAGCTCCAAAAACATCAAGCCTTTCTTGCCCGAAGAACGTCCAGAAAGGGTGGAGAGAGTGATCCGCGAGCGCTACTTATCTGATACGGTAAAACTGCCTGATATCTTACAGGAAAAACTGTTGGAAGCTTCCCGCGACCATCGATGATATTGACTGGTATTTTAAGAATATGATATTAATTGACTGTACTCTATACCTTCACATACAACCTCACTCAAAACAGACCCAGCATTTGGATTCGCGAACGCAATCTTTCGACGTCGAAGCCTGCCCCTGGAGCCACGTTGACCAGCATATCAATTTTGGATCTCTCCCCAAACTAGTTGTAGTCAATCTTCTTCTCAAGCTGTTTAATCTGGTAGTAGTTCGTTACTCGCTCAAGGAGATAGACGTTCACGGGCTGGCCCGCGTTGATAGATCGGAGGCCATTCAACAGGATGGACTCGGTGGGCACTTGCCGCAAAGCTGCCTCGTTATTGTAGCGGGTTAGATACTTGCTGCTGTACTTGAGGACCATCTCCTTGATCTGGCCCCACTTCTCTGAACCATGTAACTCGTTGAGTCCTCTGATCTGCAAGAAGTTTTCTTCTTCTGTGACCATTTTGGTGAGAATGTGGAGTTTTTGAACTAATTCGTTTCGGAAATAAAAACCAAGGTCTCTCTTGAATGACTCACTATCGGGCAGTCGCTCTACTTCTGACAGAATCTGGGCCATGTATCGACAGTAATGCACTTGGCTGACTATTGCGTTTTCTGCGTGCTGTTCCTATCCCGAATACAGGGAATACGGGACCACTAGCACTGAAGGTTGAGGTGGAGTTAATGCCATTGATGGCTGCGAAACAGTCGGTTCATTTTTAGCGATGTTGCCCCCAGCTATAGTATTGACTTGTGCTGTGCGAGGGAGTGGAGGGTTTGAGTTATTAGGGAGTAAATCAGTATTGGATGGGAACTGGGGGGGCTGTTGTTCTCGGGGTCGGCTGTTCCGGAAGTTATTCAAAACCTCCATATTAGGAGGACTCTGACTATTGGGAGTCATGCTATTGTTCCCTGGCATGCCAGGAACTATGTTGTTCATTCCGTTTCCAATCTGTATAGGCCCATTCACAGCTCCATTGTAGCTGATCGGTCTTGGTGCTATTGCCTGGATAATGCCATCCATGGGGCCTCCCGCAGACCGAGAACCTTCAAGCCAGTTAAAGTTCATCAAGTCTTATGGACTAAGGCGTGCTCGCAGGTTAGGGTTACAGGCCCTATTCAAGAATTCAATAAGACCTCGACTCCAGTTTATTTCTTTATTGACCAAAGTTTCGATAGGTTAATAGGTAATGAGCCTCAAGAGGACTGCATCCGTCTTAGATTTCCAGGGTACCTTTCCATGCATCATTTCATAGATGATGACTCCTAGAGCCCAAATATCGCTTTTGAAGGAGTAGAGGTTGTCTTTGAGTGCTTCAGGCGACATGTAGCTAGGTGAGCCTAGATTATAATCTCCTGGTTTCTGACAGGAGGTAGCCTTGACTGCGAAGCCGAAATCAGCGAGTTTGACGACATTGTTCTTGAAGAAGATGTTGGCAGGTTTGAGATCACGATGGACGATACCCTTGCGGTAAATATCAAGGTAGCCTGCGATGAGCTGCTTGGCGACGGGTATGATTTCCTGCTCACTGAAAATCGATGTATAAAACGATGATGGTGAAAAAAGAAAGTAGTCGTTATAGTAGGAGCATACGTGAGGGACTTTTTGCTTCGAATCATTCTGGCGAGATCCTTGCCTTCGCAGAGTTCTGTCACGATGTAGGTGTTGTTGACTGTGGAGAAGTGATCCAGAGAGCGCAGGATGTTGGGGCAGCTGCGCAACTCACTGAGGCAATTGATTTCAGATCTTAGCAGTTATTTATGGAGATCGTCCTCCAGCATTTTCATGTCGACGACCTTAATGGCCACGGGTTCATCTGCGATGAGAAATGGAGTGTGGGTGGCAGGGTGCAAAAGTACTTGTGCGATCGTCTTTGCCGCGGTAGACAGATGAGCTATAGCCTCTGCCAATTTAATCACTGAGGACATAGGAGTAGTTTTCGATCCTTTTGACCCCGATCATGTTGTTATTATTGGCTTCCTTGTTAGGAATGTTGATGACGATCTGGTGACCTTGCATGGAAATGCAGAAAAAAAACGGGACTTCAGGAGTTATGCACTATAATTGACTAAATCAGTATTGAGAAAGTGCAGAAGCTGCACTTGAAAGTAAAGCATGGAGATTGCTACGTCGTTAAATGCACGACAATAGTTTATGCCAAGTTTTTAAACAGTACATAGAAATTAGAATCCTAAGAGCACCCTATTAATCTACCCTTGAGAGTACACATATTCACAAGTAGTAAGGTTAGTTAGTTTCCAAAATACACATCACTTATCACAGCTTCAGTACTTTTTTCACGTCATCCTCCATCTCCAGCGGCTGCACACTCGGCTCGTATGCCTTCACCACCTTGCCGTTCTCATCAATCAGCCACTTTGTAAAGTTCCAGGGAACCTCCTTAGTCTTATGGCTCGACTGTTCGTACAGCATCTCGCTGTTCGTTCTCAAGTAAGCAAAAAGTGGATGCGTCGATGAACCATTCACATCTACTTTCCAGAAAAGTGGGAACGACACATGTAGTTTTTCACGCACAAATGACTTTATTTCCGGCTCCTTGCGAGTCTCTTCATACATGAACTGGTTACAGGGGAATCCCAAGATCTCGAGCCCTTTGGGGTTGAACTTGTTGTAGAGAGCCATGAGTCCAGAATACTGTGGATAGGTAGTTCCACAGTCGCTGGCCACATTGGCTATAATCATGGCCTTTGCTTTTCCCTTGTAAGTCGAGAGATTGACAATGTTCCCGTCGATATCTTTGGCCGAATAGTCGAAGACGGAAGCATTAGCACTTGGCTTGGTGAGGTTATCGTAGCCCTTGTGGTACATCATTTTTTAGACCGTATCGCCGAAGCCATGGGCAATATTTCCGACCTTTTTGCCGATCTGCTCGCGGGCCCCGCCCATTTTCTGAGTGGCTGCTCCCATATGGTCAGGTATTTAGAAAGAAAGATACTTCGAGAAGAATACAGTATTAGATTACGCGGGTAGGCAAAGATGTAAAAAGTAACCAAGAAAGAGCACAAAACCTGACGTCAAATATTTAGATCGTGCCAGTAAGCATCAGTGCTATCGATAGATTCGATTCGACTATAACACTCACTCCTTTACTGCTATCTTTTCGAACAAGTCCTTCAGGACTTTCTCCAACTTCAATTTTTCTGAACCTATTATCCCCTATATCCGTTACTTGCGGGCTCGTTTCACCTGAAACCTCTGCACTGACTCGTCCTTTAGCAACGCCGTAGACATGCTTCCCTTGCATTTCTGATGGTACTTATCGTGTCTCTTCAGCCCCGAATATTCGATAGGGTTGTCAGGCTGTAGGAGCTGAGAAACTCGGACGTTGAGAGTAGATCGGGAAGCCAGATACCGTGATCGGTTATTGATAATGGGAATGAAGGGGGTTTCAGTCTAAATGATTCTAGCTATCCTTATGGACCCTGATCTGCGGTACTTTTCGGAGTAGAGGCGGAACCTGTCCAAAACATCCATCTATTGGAGATTAGACCGCCGACTGAGGATGCGATCAGTGTTTTGGTTAATAATAGGCCGATCCCGCATTTCTGAAATCGATTATTCAGCCATCTGCATTCGCAGTCTCTCGATGCGTCTGTTCTTCTTGTCATTCCAATCCTCCTGCAAAACGACAAAACTAGAAATACTTTCTTTATGCTGGGGAGTGCATGAAGGACTCATGTTCCTAGAGGTAGTTAGCTCAGTGGGATTGGCTAGCTATGCAACCTAGTTTGATGCAGTGGATCTCTGAGGCTGTTTCTCGACCTGGTTTTAACGGAGTTTGTTCTGTTTAATAAGCACGAGCTGGGAGGTCCTTTCTGCGATGGGGGGATTCTGTTTGCGTTAGTTAATTTTTTGAGAGACTTTATTGAGAACCCTGAAAGATTCGTTTTCTTTGAGTTCCTGCTGGGATTTGTCTCGCATCAGTTTTTACCTTTTCTCTGTCAGATTCTTGTTGTTCTGGTTTAGTCTCTTCAGGAAATTCTGCACCCGTTCATTGACTTCTGCGCTCTTCTTTGCAGTCTGCTATTTCTTGGGAGTTATTTTCTCCTTGGGAGGTTACTTGGGAGTCTATGCTTATTTGCGCTTCTTGCGGGATGCGTCAGTTTTGTTAGTCATAGATGCCTTGGAGTTGGAACGAGAGATCAGCTATATTTTCTACTGCTGGTTCTCGAGCCCCAGCATGTCTCGGAGTACGTTTTTCTAGTTTTAGTAGGGAGGAAGGAACAGTATGCGACGCTCTTTTAGGGACCTGGAGGGACTTGTCATGATCAGTTTAGGAGAAGGATGTATGTTGTATGTATAGTTGAGGGTTCCGTCCAGGAGACAACAGGAGGGGGTATTGCGTGTACTGTTAAGTAGATTATAATGCGAGTGTAGGATTAACTCCTTCGGTCGAAATACTCATTTAATAATATGTTGTGTTGATTACAGGTGTAGTTAGCAGGTCTGCTTACTTTAGGCTGCATTCAGCTTTAATTTAGTATTAAACTTTATTGGCATCTCCAGCATATACCTCACTCTCAGAAACACATATCTGTTCCACCATCGCCCACTGATCACTCTTCAGCTTCGTTCACCTTCTGCCCTGGTTCGTAACTGCCGTAGCTATCCATCAACTCCTGCCACAGGGTCACGATCTACTCCACTTGCTCCTCGCTCCCCTGGTAATTTATCACCGAAATCACCGATATTCGCGGCCCATTCTTCCCCGTAAAAGCATATCCCAGTCGACTCCGAACTCCGCAGTGTAATATCGGGATTTTCAAACCCCGTGCCTGCTCAATTAGGTTCATCGTCTGGTCATCTGTCCCTTGCTTATACGGGTTCCTTTAGATGTTCAGAGCCACAATCAAGCAGCGGCTGCGCTTTTCGACGTGTATCGCTGTCAAGCTCCTCATACACTCATGGAACCCTGCACATATCCTCTTTTTGTATTTGAGAGGCTGTTTGACTTTCTTAATGGCTTGCTGATAAGCCAATTTATTGACAAGTACTAATACTTTTTGCTCCAGCTACTGTGAGGGCATATGGTCTACCCACTCTCTCAGAAGAATACTGTTCCATACAAGGCCTGCGAGTTTGCTGCTAACTGGGTAGTCGATAAAGCTCGCCTTTTGCTCGGTAATTGGTTGAATGTAGATCTGCTACTTTTTGTGTTTTTATTCGATTGTATCCAGCAATTCTTCCAGTTATTAATTTTCTGCATCCTACTAGACTGCTTCCTATGCTTTGTTCTGTTTGGCTGTAAGTTTACTACTCCTCACGAAGATTGCCTTCAGCTGCTTGAGGCGTGAGGGCTTGCGTTTGTGTCTAGCCTTCCCGGTTGCTGCGTTGATGTTGTTCCTAAGCCTGGCCTGGGCGGTTTCCGCCTTGAGTAGACCCATTTCTTTGCGCAACTTGTAGACTTCCCGTTTGATTCTGATGAGATGCGAGAGTTTCTATCTTTTCTTTTTATTCTTGGCCTTGAGTTGATTTTCTAAAGTATCGATGTCTGAGATGAGGGTTTTACACTCCAGTCTCACCCAGTCGCCGATCTAGGCCCGTTCCTGCTATAGCTACTACTTTTTCTGCTTGAGTCGTAATTTACGTTTTTGATTCTGCGAGAGCTTTGGAGGTTTTGGAGGCTGTTCTGGGACTAGGGTAGGTTCTACAGATTGTGTTTGTGCCTGATTTTGTTGATAATTGTGGGAGTGTTATTGGTATAGCTGGTAGTAGTAGTATTGGTATTGGATCTGGGCCAATTGTTCTGGTGTGTAGTAGTATTCTGTGGCGTAGGCATGGTATCGGCTGGGGTCGAGTGTATATGGTTATGTGGGGGGTTCTTCAGCAGTGCCAGTGTCGGGATGGGGTGACGAGGGTGCTTGCTCTGCCATGGACACGCCAATGTTATAGTTTAAGATACAAGAACTGCGAATTAAGTTTTTAGCAAATAACCCAAAAGCACCAGGAATATATTTTCATTGAGCAATCATCCGAAAAGTATGCTTTGTCATTTCACGATCGCAAAATAGTTCTCATAAGGGCCTCCGATCTTCAGAATGCTCTTGTGGCCGAATAGCTTCTGGATGCTCGAAGTCTTCACTCCTGTCTTCACATTCTCCTCAGTACTCGGCACATAGATCCCCTTCGACAACAGGCTATCGCTAGTCGTCACAGCCAACGCATTCCCTCCTGCTCCGATTAGTTACGCCTTTGTTCCCTCAGGTAATATCAGCTTCTCAGGCTTGAAAGCTGTCTTCATGCCACTCCACCAAACTTCACCGTTGTCCAGCAAAAGTACCATTACGTTTTCACTAAGGTCGAAATCAACTACTTTTTTGTCTTCGAAACCCTCGCAAACGACCTCAGTGGCAAAGTTGCAAGTCTCATAGAGCTCGACACCAATCTCAGATTGGACTCCCATCTGTCCGTGTTCATTGCTGCCCCATGCATACAGCCTGTGGTTGGACATGAGGGCGACAGAGTAACTGTTGCGCGACTTGAGCTTCAGAACTTTAAGGTTTTCCTCTTGCTTAAGGTGTTCAAAGTATTCATTCTTGAAAGGGGTCTGTCTATTAGAATTCTATCCATCGCCAAAGACACCGTACTCTCCGCGGCCCCAGTTGTAGACCTAGAAGTTTTTGTTGACTACAGTTGTGAAAAATCTGCCAGCCGAAATGCTAGTCACGCTTGGCAGTTTTCTCAAGGCTTCAACAGGCTTGGGCGTTAGGTGGGTAAGATTCTCACCATGACCGAGGGGTCCGACTGCACTAACGAAGATACGCATGAACCATCCGAGCTTGCGTCCTCCCCATCCAAAAGTCCAGACATCCCCGTCACTGGTCAAGACTGCAGTATGTTTTTATCCACAGGCCACTTCCACAGCCTTGAGGTTTTTTTTATGGAAGAATTCGATCATTTGAGGCTTTTCAAGAGACTTTTCGTTATTATGGCCCAGTCTGCCATCAGCTCCTTATCCGTAGGTGAAGACATTACTAGTGAGGTGAAGATATGGGATTTGATGTTATGGATGATGGTTACCCGTCGGCAGTGATGAAGGCAGTGTGGGAGGAGCCGAGAGCTACATCGACTACTTGGGCATCAAAGCCTGAGATGGGTTTGGGAGATTCCTTGCGGGCCCAGGTGAAGAGTGTGCCGGCTTCTCTTGCTTTAGAGAATAGATACCTACTACAAGTCCTCAACATATTAATCAGTGGGTGAAGAAGTAATTATAAGAAATAAACAGTTTGAGAGGCAAGTAGAACAAGATCGATGCTTAAATTAAGTTTAGGGTAAAAAACAGAAAGACTGGACCAGGAGACAAGTAGGAACTAGTCGCTAACCCTCTGAATTTGTTAATAATAAAGACGAACACTAACTTTGAATGACTCTGATTAACCTCTGCGTCTATCGCTCAAAATTCCATATTTGCACATGACCTACCCAGTCACTATCTATTCTACCCTGGCCCACACCCAGTCAGTTCAACTCCTAGCTCATCTGATAAATATTCATATCTCTTTCTGAGGCTCAAAGGAATATCTTCATACAAAGACAATTATATACCTGAAGATTCATTTATTCTCTAAACAATATTACCTCATGCGAAGACCCACAATACTCATTCTTGTGACCCTTTTGTGCCTGGCTGCAACCACCCCCAGCTTCTGGCCTCTTCCAAACAAATTCACCTCTGGCAACGCCTCTCTTACAGTTAACCCTTGCACCATCAACTATAAAGTCAGCATCTCCCCCTCCTATTTAAGGGAAATCGTCGATGTCTACCTTGCTTAAGCTTTCAAATGCAGCAAATCCGCCAACCAAGACATCCATCTTAGACAGGAACTGACTGACACTCCAGTCAGCCTTACAGTCTTCATTAAAAACTCCTCTCTCATTCCTCCTTATGCTGGCTTTGAAAACTACACTCTTAATGTCACTGAGGACGGCAACTGGCAGCTTAGAGCTGACTACTACCCAGGTTATCTGCGAGGATTCTAAACATTTTCTCAGCTCTTCACGCCTCAGGTATCTGGGGGTGTCACGACCTACACTGTTGACTGGCTGCCAATCACAGTCACCGACCACCCGCAGTTCGAATGGAGAGGACTTATGATCGACACGTCGCGTCACTTCCTGCCTCTGGAAGATATTAAAACTACCATCGACTCCCTCATGTATGCCAAGATGAACGTGCTCCACTGGTACTCCTTTCACTTCTCTAAATACTTTAATTTCATCCTCTCAGGCATATAACTGATGAAGACAGCTTCCCGATAGTTCTTGATTCTCATCCAGAACTCGCACAGTACGGCTCCTTCAAAAATCAAACCTACTCTAAGACTGACCTGCGAGAAGTTGTCCAGTATGCTATGCGCAGAGGTGTCAGAGTCGTGCCAGAGATTGACACTCCCGCTCATACACAAGCTTGGGGCAGAAGCCCTCAACTGGCTAACATCACCCTAAAATGCGATAGATTCTACGAAGGACAGTTCGACCCCACTCTAGACCAGACCTACAGCGTGGTGAAGGATGTGCTGCGAGAGTTGGATGAGATCTTTGTGGATCCTGTGTTCCACATGGGCGGTGATGAAGTCATAAAGTCTTGCTGGGACCAGAGACCTGCGATTAAGGAATTTATGGCAGCAAACAATATCAGCAGTTACGAAGAACTCTCCGTGTACTTCAGGAAGAGACAGAGAGCCCTCTTCAAGGAATTCTCCGCCAAGGATCCCAGCTACTGGGCTAATGAAGATATCAACCTGCCTACTGAGAGTACCGATTTCATCCATTGGTGGGGCGTCTCCAAAAATATTGCCCAGCTGTCCAACCGCACCAACAGAATTGTCTTGGCCAATTACGACCAGACTTACCTCGATGTCGGCTACGGAGGCAGAGCTGGTGCAGGCTATGGCAGCTCCATTATTACTTGGAGACAGTTCTATAGTTTCAACCCTGTCCTCACAGGCATTAAAGGCAAGATTATGGGAGGCGAGGCTTGCATGTGGAGTGAGGTAAGCAACAAAAACACTCACTTCAGGAAGGTGTGGCCGAGGACTGCTGTGTTGGGCGAAAGGCTGTGGAACCCTACAGTTAATACGACCTCCTTCAGAGACATCGTGCGAAGATTGGTGGACCAAGCATCGAGAATGAGAGTTCGGGGGATCCCTAGTTCTCCTGTGACAGTGCAACTTTGCGAGAAGAACCCTTCACTTTGTTTTGCCTGATGCTTATTGAAATGAGTGATTATGGGAAGTAATGAATGTAGACTATAGAGTAGCGACGGTAGATATTATGAATGAGACACAAGGAGGTATAGATGAATAGAACGGAAGTAGTTAAGTGGTATGCTGAGAGTGGTCTGAAAAATGAAGAGAATGGCGTTAAGGAGGTATATTTAATTTTATTAGATGTGGGGCCTTTTTGTCTAGCCCCAGCCAATACTTAGCGTCAAAAACTAATGTGCGTGGATATCCCCAACTCATAATATAATATATCAGCTCATAATACCCCACACCCATCACTCTCCACTACTCACCATCCATGGAAGGCAGCAGAGTTTTCAACGGACCCGAAATCACCAAGTTCAACAGTACGAGCCCCACTCTCAACACTCCTCCCCTCTTTCTCCTTGTAACTATGTAGGCAACTCCAAGGGATTCTCTCTCGGCTGGGATGTGAAGGAACAACCCCACCCCACTCCCATCATCTCCAAAAAGAAGGAGGAAATCAAGGAAGTCGGCATCACCCAGCGCGATGCCAAGTTCCTGCAAAAGAAGAATAATGATATCACTACGAGTGTGACCCGTTGCGAAATCCAGCCTACGACGGTGCCTACTCCCGCCAAAATATCCCGAAACGTAATACTACACAGTCTAAACCCATCAAAACCCACAGGATCGTTAACTGAAATCGAACATTGCTTTCAACGATGTGCCTAAGTCGACCAACGCCATCACTGTGACGGCAGCCGACAGGGCCGAGATCAAGCAGAAACAAAAGGAGGAGACTGCGAAGCTGAACGACGATAAGGTTACCAAGATGCAGGACAAAGCGAGGACTCGGGAGTCATTCAAGTTCTGAAGGCTGGATCTGCTGAGATACTTCTGATGTTGATTTATATGTGTTCTGCATCACAATTAAGAATAGTCTGATTGTCCGCACCTAATATTGTGGAGAAATATGCACGGGGATAACAATAATATTGGGATTCAAACTTCTACTCCTCTATGCCTGACCGCTTAGATTATATTCATTATAAATCGTCATCAGCCTGCCCAGCTACCTTTTTTCTGAGAATCGCATGCAACTAGTAAAAATAAAGTTATTTCAATATCACGTTCGCTGTGTCGCCCGCTGCTCTGCTCACTTTTGCCACTCGTAAGACCGCACTATACCGACCGAGTACCCACTCTTTGCGTACAGCAGCCCATACAGCTGCCAGATCCCGTACGCCTGTTGTTACTCCCTCACCTCGTTGTACACCAGCATCTCGTATGTGTATACCAGCTCAACCTTCTTCTCGGCCTCCTTCACAACCCTCCAAGGCTTCGTTTTGGAAGAGTCGATCCCGTTGATCTTCTCTATACTCTTCTGGACCATGTCGCGAGTGACGATGCAACCAATACTGAGTTCTCTTTCTGTGATTTCCTCGTTTATCTTTTGATAGTACTGCCTTTCCAGGTCGCTGAGTGATAGATTCGGAGTGCTCCCAGCCTATATTTAGATGTGGCTAAGCTTGAGCACCTCTAGAGAGAGGGTATACAGAAGTTTAGATTCAATGCTTTTCAGTTTCTGGATATCCTACAATTTGAGATGCGATAACACTATTTGAATTTCTGCAGCCTCGAGAAGTGATTCGCTCATGAGTGCATACACAGCCATGACTGAGATCTTCCTCTAGAGTGACATAAACTTAAGATATGGTAGTATTTTCCTGCGCATAAGCATGAGGAGATTAGTGCTGTACTGGCTTTATTGATGCATGCCGAAGTTGACGAGAGACTCCACGAAGTTCAGCCACAGTTCAACATTTAGATGTTTGCTAGCATTATTTTCGCTCACCAACTTCTCTATCACCGTGTCTATCACATCCACGATGCGTGGACTCAGTCTTCTTTGGAAGAAATAGGCTTGCACCAGACGAGTAAGCCCTTTCAAAGAGCAGCCTCCCATTTTGCCCTCCTCGTTCATCCTCTGAAGAATATCGTCGTAGAGTCCCTCATTTTTGTAGCCTACCAAACCGGCACTCCTCAAGGCCAAACAAACTATGTCCGGTGAAAGGTACATCAGCTCGAAGCTCATAAACTTCAGTAAGTCGTGGTATACGAAGTACTTGGTCGAGTTATAGGGCAGACAGTTCTGTGGGAAGTACTGTTGGATATGAATATAAGTTTCGGGATCAAAAACTGTCTGTTTTTGGCCGAACTTGGCTGTATAGTCAACATGGCTGAGACTGGCGAGTATTTAAGGAACGGTCCTGTTGTAAACTTTCTCTTTCTGTTGCTTGATCGAGTCAACAGCATATTTCTTGATGGCGTTGAATATCTCGGGAGAAGTGATGTTAAGGGAAGCCATAAACGTACTGACTGCACGTAGGTCATTGATGGGTATCTTGTCGATGAGACTTTTGACCATTAGTTTGTTGTCTTCGACAAGGCTTCTTAGTTTTTTGCGAGCAGGCAGAATGAACTAGGTATTTCGACAGAGCAGGATAACAGGATAGAATCGTGAGAAGTTCACTAAAGTGTACTCATCCCAGTCTTTCGAGTTACTACTGAAAGTATCTACGGACTTGAGAAGTAACTCTGGCACTCGGCTCTCCTACATCAAGGAGGCCAGCAAACAGACTTGTTATAGAGTGTAAACGTCACTTATGTCCTCGACTCTTTTCTCAAGGACTTCTACAAATTGCTTGGCATCCAGTAGCTCTCCTTTCTTTTGCGAGTACTCGGAGTAGGGTTGAGGGAGCCGGGCAAGGGCTTTGCACACCAAAGCCAAGTCTTGTTCTTCAAGATACTGTATGCGATCGGCTGCTTCAAGCCATATTTTGCCGAGCATGCGATCAAAGGCCTTGGGTCTGGTGGCCCCTTGCTCCTCGAAGTGGTTGCTACTAAAGGTGTAGACTACGTCAGCGAAGAACTGGTTGCTGAGTTTTTCGATGTTGCTGCAGAGGTGCTGTTCGAGTTTGATGAAGTCAGGGTCTGCGAGCATGTTGATTTTGTTGTTGTGCATGGTTTCGGGAAACTTGAACAGAGATATTTTGGCATAGATCTGGCTAGAAACTGCCGGTGTGATCACCACGTTTTTCTTGGTGCGCGTCATTTTGTTGAAGTTGTCGTGGAAGACAGCCAGGAGTTCCTTCGGTTCCAATGCCTTGTCGTGTTTCAGGTAGCTCAGCATTTCAGACTCCTCCATCCAGTCGAACTTCACCTGCCCTTTGTACCTGAAATTCAGTGTCTCGTATCTTTCGTTGAAGGCCTTTTCTTCATAGAGCTGCATTCCTTTCAGGATATCTATGTTAGCATTGATATCCTAAACGTCCTCTACACGCGATTTCAAATATGAGACGAAGAACTACTTTAGTTTCTCAAAATTCTTATTTTCGACCATGTCGACCTTCAATGGAAGGCTGCTGATCGTGTTCTCGACGACTGTCTCAAGATTCAATGCTGGTAGATTAGTGGGGTTGGGTGAGGCTGGGTGGGCATCCGAAGACTGCATGAGCTGGAGCTGCTTCTGGTACTATTCTTCCAGGCTAGACATGATGGTTGCTAGATTTTCGGGGTGTGAATCGATGAGTCCAGACTCCATGAGTAGTTCGAGTTCTTTGTTTTTGTTGCCTCCTTCGAGCATATTGCGAATACGATTATTCTTGAGTGCGTTCTTTGCAGCCAGATACTGGAGGAGTTCGGGATCCTCTTTGCCTTTGAGAGAGCGTTGAACATCGTTGACCTTAAGATTGATGAGTCTCTGAGTCTATTTCTTTTTGAAAAGCTCCTTTTTGAAGTTCTCCTCGGCTTCGAGCTCAAGCTTTTGGTTAAACATCTCAGATTTTGACAACAGAAAGTCTTGCTTATTCTTGTAGTCCTCGAGCGTGTCTTGCAGAGTTTCGTCCACGTTTTTGTTTATTAGTTTTTTCATTTCCTGTATTGCGATGCAGAGTATAGGCTACAGGAGGGTGGGAGTACCTTATTGAGTTGAGTGGTGTCCACTTTGAAATACTATATTGGCCCCAGATCGGCAATATCGGCGTGCAGGACTTCCGACAGCATGGGCGGTCTGGCGGGGTTTTCGGGAGTGAGTGTCTCGTATGTCTTTTTGAGCTCCTTGACTTGGAGACGGACAGTGTAGTTCTGGGTGTAATCCTTGAGAGCAGGGTCGAAGTGCATTTCGCGGCGGACCCTGCTGCGAGCGAAAGTAAACCGTATGAGCCTATTCATGGGAGTCTGTATTAGGGTATAAGAGTGTTTTGTGTACAACAATTAGTTTTATGTGAACAGCCAATTTAATTGTGTGTAATTAGTTGGAAAAAATGATTTGCCCGTTCATTCGTGGGTTTAGTCTCAGTCGATTTGGGAGTACCAAGACATTATTTGTCAAGGGCATATTAGTTACGTATGACTGCCAAAGTGATATTATATCTGCTTATTTGGAGCCAGTTCAGACGAGTATTCAGACAACATCAGCGTGGAAGTTGGCCTGCCTCTGTTGGTCTAATGGCCACAGGCTATCTCTGAAAAGACTACAAAAGAAAATTCAGGGAAGGGCTGTGCCATAAAAAGTAGGGGCAATAGGTTTGAATTTTGCTTAATTTGAAAACTAGAGGTTAAATCGATAAAAGAATCAATCGGGAAACGGCAACCGTCAAAATTGTAGGAAACTGGCAACTTGCGCAGAGACAGGACTAGGGCACGACGGCAGGGAGGTGAGCTATACACAACCCATGCATTTGGATTCTTGGTCAGACGGACAGAGAAGATCGATAGGCAGGGTGCAGATCGATAGCAAATGGCCAACTAATATTTCAGACTCCAAATAAAAACACAATATAACCCCGTAGCTACTTCATAATATTTTCATCAACTCACAAAAAGATCTGCTCCGAATAGCAACTGTCGCCCAATCCCAAATGTTCACGTCCACTCTCTTCTCATTTTTACTCCTCTTCGTCTCAGTCCGAAATGACCAGTATTGGGCCAACTCTGCTCAACTCCTAGAAACTGGCGTCAATTCCTTGCTAGATTCCTCAAGTTCCACCGCAGACCCCTCGGTTCTAGCCTTTAACACAGCTTACCCAGTCATATTCAAGGGTAATTCATACGCCCGACTGCATATCCACTCAGAAGGCTATATTGTCTTTGGCTCCACCGACTGTTCTTCCAAAGCTTCGAATACTATCGATCTAAGCTCCTGCCCCCAGCCCATACTTCAGCTGTCTTCTTTTTATCTTCTTCAAAAAACCCTTCGAATCTATGAGAAAATCAACTCCACGGCAACTGTCCTAGTCATTGAGTTTTCTGGATCCCTCAAGAATATTGCAGGATCTACCGCACCTCTGAACCAAATCTACAACTGGACTGTCCAAATTCCTCAAAGCAGCTTTTCAGAAATAACCGTGAAGATTTCAAGTAATTCCAGCACTATCGCCAACAACACGGTGCGACTCGTTCACAACAGTTAAACCCTTATCGCCTGGCCTTTATCCTCTCCGGATAAGACATTCACCTTCACAGGCTGTTTCCAAGGATGTAACGACTGCTCGAAAGGCTCTCCTCAATTGTGCGTTACATGCATCCCGAACTACTACCTGTCTAACTCGTCATGCATAACTGGGTCTCAGATTAAGTGCGGCGAGATGTACACTGTTGAGAACGGGGTGTGTAAGATAAGCTCGATCTGGTTGGTGCTGGCATGTGTATCCGCGTTCTGTGCAGTGTCAGCCGTGGTATTGACAATCATCTGCTGTTACCGATGCCGCCAAGAAGAATCCAGGCGCATAGGCTCTAATAGAGAGCTGATCAACCCAGACCGTTTCATCAAGCATCCATAAGATTACAAATCTGAAGTATGCACGATTTGTTTGTGTCCTGGTGTGGATGTGCAAACCACATGCTGCCACCTGTTCCACCAAAAGTGCATCCTCGACTGGGCCGAGAAGAAAGACAGCTGCCCGAGCTGCAGGTCTCCCCAGATTAAATACTAACCCCTGTGTCTGTCGTGCCATCGGTTCTACAAAATAGTGTAGAGATGCGGGCGTCTGTGCAGCAAAAAGGAGCACCGCGGGTGCATGGAGTAGCAGTTCGTGGGAGTGTGCATGGAGTGCGAGACTAAGAAGTACTCGCTTTCGGCAGTGGCTACAAGTTACAACCTAACGAATGTATGATTTTCTGTAATATTCTATGCCTCATATTAAGTCTAATGCTTCGTCATGTTTACTGGATTCAGCCGAATCCTGGTTTTAAGTAATTGTGCACAACCTTCCTTGACAATTTAGTAGGCTCATATTTAATTCTAAGAAAATTGTTTACTGCCAGTGATGTACATACAGCGGAAGCACAATGCACATTTCGATCAAATCGGAACTCGTATTCTAAGTTAGGCACTCCTCACTGCCTCCCTTGCACTTATATCAACGGGAAACTGCTCTGGATGGCTTAGTTTGACACTCTCGTCCCCATCACTCTCAACTCTTAAACCAGCATGCTTATCTCTTTTTTCCTTCGATTCTTGATCGGAGCTTTCATTTTTAACAAAGGAAAACTACTCTGTCCCTGAATAATACGGACTGCCTAAGAAATGCAAGTCGAAACGTAGTCGTTGTCCGACCTGATAATCTCCATCCAGTCCAAGCTCTCTCGCTTGGACTGGTGCACCTTTCCCTTGCCTAGCTTTTCTTCAGTGTACTGTTTTTCCAAGGGCATTCCTGCTTCTTCTGCTGCCTCCTCAAGAAACCTCAATTCGGCCAGCATAGATCGGATATCGCGTTATTCTGGATCGTTTTGGTGAGTTGTTCGACACTTTCCCAATAATTGTCTATGTTCGAAGCTACGTTCAAGGTCTTTAATGGCAGGGCGAGGAGATTTGTGGATTTTTGGCTTGCACAGAGCCTTCTTATAGACATGAGCTTCTTCCAAGGAGTGGTGGAATGGTTATTTTTCATAGATCCCGACTGGCTGGCTAATGGCCCATGCGCAGATATTTGCATTTTCATTCAAGCTGCTCGCACCAGTATACTTTATCTAGCCAGGCTCTTGCTCATCATTATTCTGTGTGTGTCTGCGGAAGCTTGCCGAATTCTGTTCGCAGCCCAAAAAACGCAGAGAGTTTAGATTCCTAAAAGAATCTAAACTCGGATGGAACACGCTGTGACCATACTGAGAAGGTCTGTCCATCAAGACCATTGAGGAGGCATCCAGGTTGATGTTAGAGGACTATGGGGTAAGCTTAGACTAGCCATTGAGGTGGAGAGAACAATGCTTTGGCAGCGTAGATCTCCGATCGGGAACATTCATCCTGATGAGTCTCTGATGGAGATTAGTGAACTTAGGATGTATCCGAGGCACGCTGTCAGGACACAGTCTGAATTGGGAGCCTTTGAAGCCAAGGCATGGGGTGTTGCTTGGCAAATTTGGAAGCACGGAGAAGTTTTCTAAGAAGGGAAAACCTATCAAAGTGGGGGGTATTACTGGAAGGATGTTTGCGAAAAGCTGCCATAGTTGGGGTATTTTCAGCAAGGTCGGTCATCGGGAGAAATGGAAGGTGCTACTTGCGAAATGAGAATAGGAAGTTTATAGAAGTAATAGGAATCGATATAGTGGTCTGTAGAATGGAAAACCCCAAGAAGCCAGTCTTAGGGACCTTGGGGTTGGGGTTGGGGTTGGGGTTGGGGTTGGGGTTGGGGTTGGGGTTGGGGTTGGGGTTGGGGTTGGGGTTGGGGTTGGGGTTGGGGTTGGGGTTGGGGTTGGGGTTGGGGTTGGGGTTGGGGTTGGGGTTGGGGTTGGGGTTGGGGTTGGGGTTGGGGTTGGGGTTGGGGTTGGGGTTGGGGGTTGGGGTTGGGGTTGGGGTTGGGGTTGGGGTTGGGGTTGGGGTTGGGGTTGGGGTTGGGGTTGGGGTTGGGGTTGGGGTTGGGGTTGGGGTT
>JAKZAN010000321.1:0-56411 GCA_023053545.1 Lepidurus packardi
CGTAAGGAATTTATTCAGTGATTTGATTCAGTCCGTAAGGAATTAAATCAGTCCATAAGGAATTAATTCAGTCTGTAAGTAATTAATTCATTCCGTAAAGAATTAATTCAGGCTGTACGGAATTAGTTCATTCCGTAAGGAATTAATTAAGTCCGAAAGGAATTAATTCAGTAAGTAAGGAATTCAATCAATCCTAAAGAATTAATTCAGTCCTTAAGGAATTAATTCAGTCCGTAAAGAATTAATTCAGTTTGTAAAGGATTAATTAAGTCCGTAATGAATTAATTCAGTCCGTAACGAATTAATTCCGTCCGTAAGGAATTTATTCAGTGATTTGATTCAGTCCGTAAGGAATTAATTCAGTCCATAATGAATTAATTCAGTCTGTAAGGAATTATTTCAGTCCGTAATTAATTAATTAAGTCCGTAAGTAATTATTTCATTCCTTAAGGAATTAATTTAGTCCGTAATGAAATAATCAAGTCCGTAAGGAATTAATTCAGTCCGTAAGGAATTAATTCAGTCCGTAAAGAATTAATTCAGGCAGTACGGAATTAATTCATTCCGTAAGGAATTAATTCAGTCCGAAAGGAATTAATTCAGTAAGTAAGGAATTCAATCAATCCTAAAGAATTAATTCAGTCCGTAAGGAATTAATTCAGTCCGTAAAGAATTAATTCAGTTTGTAATGGATTAATTAAGTCCGTAATGAATTAATTCAGTCCGTAAGGAATTAATTCAGTACGTAAGGAATTACTTCAGTCTGTAAGGAATTGTATCAGGCCGTAAAGAAATTAATTCATTCCGTAAGGAATTAATTCAGTCCGTAAGGAATTAATTCAGTCCGTAATTAATTAATTCAATAAGATAGGAATTCAATCCATCCTAAAGAATTAATTCAGTGCGTGAGGAATTACTTCATTCCGTAAGGAATTAATTCAATCCGCAAGGAATTAATTCAGTCCGTAAGGAATTAATTCATTCCGAAAGGAATTAGTTCAGTCCGTAAGGAATTAATTAAGTCCGTAAGGAATTAATTAAGTCCGTAAGGAATTAATTAAGTTCGTAAGGAATTATTCCAGTCCGTAAGGAATTAATTAAGTCCGTAAGGAATTAATTGAGTCCGTAAGCAATTAGTTAAGTCCGTATGGAATTAGTTCAGTCCGTAAGCAATTAATTCAGTCCGTAAGGAATTAATTCAGTTTATAAGGAATTAATTCATTCTGTAAGTAATTAATTCATTCCTTAAGGAATTAATTCAGTCCGTAATGAAATAATTAAGTCCGTAAGGAATTAATTCAGTCCGTAAGGAATTAATTAAGTCCGTAAGGAATTAACTAAGTCCGTAAGGAATTAATTCAGTCCGTAAGGAATTAATTTAGTCCGTAAAGAATTAATTCAGGCAGTACGGAATTAATTCATTCCGTAAGGAATTAATTAAGTCCGAAAGGAATTAATTCCGTAAGTAAGGAATTCAATCAATCCTAAAGAATTAATTCAGTCCTTAAGGAATTAATTCAGTCCGTAAAGAATTAATTCAGTTTGTAATGGATTAACTAAGTCCGTAATGAATTAATTCAGTCCGAAAGGAATTAATTCAGTACGTAAGGAATTAATTTAGTCTGTAAGGAATTGTATCAGGCCGTAAAGAAATTAATTCATTCCGTAAGGAATTAATTCAGTCCGTAAGGAATTAATTCAGTCCGTAATTAATTAATTCAGTCCGTAAGGAATTAATTCAGTCCGTAATTAATTAATTCAATAAGATAGGAATTCAATCCATCCTAAAGAATTAATTCAGTCCGTGAGGAATTAATTCAGTCCGTGAGGAATTAATTCAGTCCGTAAAGAATTAATTCAGTTTGTAATGGATTAATTAAGTCCGTAATGAATTAATTCAGTCCGTAAGGAATTAATTCAGTACGTAAGGAATTATATCAAGCCGTAAAGAAATTAATTCATTCCGTAAGGAATTAATTCTGTCCGTAAGGAATTATTTCAGTAAGAAACGAATTCAATCAATCCTAAAGAATTAATTCAGTCCGTAAGGAATTAATTAAGTCCTTAAGGAATTAATTAAGTACGTAAGGAATTAATTGAGTCCGTAAGGAATTAATTAAGTCCGTAAGGAATTATTTAAGTCCGTAAGGAATTAATTAAGTTCGTAAGGAATTATTCCAGTCCGTAAGGAATTAATTAAGTCCGTAAGGAATTAATTCAGTCCGTAAGGAATTTATTCAGTGATTTGATTCAGTCCGTAAGGAATTAAATCAGTCCATAAGGAATTAATTCAGTCTGTAAGTAATTAATTCATTCCGTAAAGAATTAATTCAGGCTGTACGGAATTAGTTCATTCCGTAAGGAATTTATTCAGTCCGAAAGGAATTAATTCAGTAAGTAAGGAATTCAATCAATCCTAAAGAATTAATTCAGTCCTTAAGGAATTAATTCAGTCCGTAAAGAATTAATTCAGTTTGTAAAGGATTAATTAAGTCCGTAATGAATTAATTCAGTCCGTAACGAATTAATTCAGTCCGTAAGGAATTTATTCAGTGATTTGATTCAGTCCGTAAGGAATTAATTCAGTCCATAAGGAATTAATTCAGTCTGTAAGGAATTATTTCAGTCCGTAATTAATTAATTAAGTCCTTAAGTAATTATTTCATTCCTTAAGGAATTAATTTAGTCCGTAATGAAATAATCAAGTCCGTAAGGATTTAATTCAGTCCGTAAGGAATTAATTCAGTCCGTAAAGAATTAATTCAGGCAGTACGGAATTAATTCATTCCGTAAGGAATTAATTCAGTCCGAAAGGAATTAATTCAGTAAGTAAGGAATTCAATCAATCCTAAAGAATTAATTCAGTCCGTAAGGAATTAATTCAGTCCGTAAAGAATTAATTCAGTTTGTAATGGATTAATTAAGTCCGTAATGAATTAATTCAGTCCGTAAGGAATTAATTCAGTACGTAAGGAATTACTTCAGTCTGTAAGGAATTGTATCAGTCCGTAAAGAAATTAATTCATTCCGTAAGGAATTAATTCAGTCCGTAAGGAATTAATTCAGTCCGTAATTAATTAATTCAATAAGATAGGAATTCAATCCATCCTAAAGAATTAATTCAGTGCGTGAGGAATTACTTCATTCCGTAAGGAATTAATTCAATCCGCAAGGAATTAGTTCAGTCCGTAAGGAATTAATTAAGTCCGTAAGGAATTAATTAAGTCCGTAAGGAATTAATTAAGTTCGTAAGGAATTATTCCAGTCCGTAAGGAATTAATTAAGTACGTAAGGAATTAATTGAGTCCGTAAGCAATTAGTTAAGTCCGTATGGAATTAGTTCAGTCCGTAAGCAATTAATTCAGTCCGTAAGGAATTAATTCAGTTTATAAGGAATTAATTCAGTCTGTAAGTAATTAATTCATTCCTTAAGGAATTAATTCAGTCCGTAATGAAATAATTAAGTCCGTAAGGAATTAATTCAGTCCGTAAGGAATTAATTAAGTCCGTAAGGAATTAATTAAGTCCGTAAGGAATTAATTAAGTTCGTAAGGAATTATTCCAGTCTGTAAGGAATTAATTAAGTCCGTAAGGAATTAATTGAGTCCGTAAGCAATTAGTTTAGTCCGTATGGAATTAGTTCAGTCCGTAAGCAATTAATTCAGTCCGTAAGGAATTAATTCAGATTATAAGGAATTAATTCAGTCTGTAAGTAATTAATTCATTCCTTAAGGAATTAATTCAGTCCGTAATGAAATAATTAAGTCCGTAAGGAATTAATTCAGTCCGTAAGGAATTAATTAAGTCCGTAATTAATTAATTAAGTCCGTAAGGAATTAATTCAGTCCGTAAGGAATTAATTTAGTCCGTAAAGAATTAATTCAGGCAGTACGGAATTAATTCATTCCGTAAGGAATTAATTAAGTCCGAAAGGAATTAATTCAGTAAGTAAGGAATTCAATCAATCCTAAAGAATTAATTCAGTCCTTAAGGAATTAATTCAGTCCGTAAAGAATTAATTCAGTTTGTAAAGGATTAATTAAGTCCGTAATGAATTAATTCAGTCCGTAACGAATTAATTCCGTCCGTAAGGAATTTATTCAGTGATTTGATTCAGTCCGTAAGGAATTAATTCAGTCCATAATGAATTAATTCAGTCTGTAAGGAAGTATTTCAGTCCGTAATTAATTAATTCAGTCCGTAAGGAATTAATTCAGTCCGTAAAGAATTAATTCAGGCAGTACGGAATTAATTCATTCCGTAAGGAATTAATTCAGTCCGAAAGGAATTAATTCAGTAAGTAAGGAATTCAATCAATCCTAAAGAATTAATTCAGTCCGTAAGGAATTAATTCAGTCCGTAAAGAATTAATTCAGTTTGTAATGGATTAATTAAGTCCGTAATGAATTAATTCAGTCCGTAAGGAATAAATTCAGTACGTAAGGAATTACTTCAGTCTGTAAGGAATTGTATCAGGCCGTAAAGAAATTAATTCATTCCGTAAGGAATTAATTCAGTCCGTAAGGAATTAATTCAGTCCGTAATTAATTAATTCAATAAGATAGGAATTCAATCCATCCTAAAGAATTAATTCAGTGCGTGAGGAATTACTTCATTCCGTAAGGAATTAATTCAATCCGCAAGGAATTAATTCATTCCGTAAGGAATTAATTCATTCCGAAAGGAATTAGTTCAGTCCGTAAGGAATTAATTAAGTCCGTAAGGAATTAAATAAGTCCGTAAGGAATTAATTAAGTTCGTAAGGAATTATTCCAGTCCGTAAGGAATTAATTAAGTCCGTAAGGAATTAATTGAGTCCGTAAGCAATTAGTTAAGTCCGTATGGAATTAGTTCAGTCCGTAAGCAATTAATTCAGTCCGTAAGGAATTAATTCAGTTTATAAGGAATTAATTCATTCTGTAAGTAATTAATTCATTCCTTAAGGAATTAATTCAGTCCGTAATGAAATAATTAAGTCCGTAAGGAATTAATTCAGTCCGTAAGGAATTAATTAAGTCCGTAAGGAATTAATTAAGTCCGTAAGGAATTAATTCAGTCCGTAAGGAATTAATTTAGTCCGTAAAGAATTAATTCAGGCAGTACGGAATTAATTCATTCCGTAAGGAATTAATTAAGTCCGAAAGGAATTAATTCCGTAAGTAAGGAATTCAATCAATCCTAAAGAATTAATTCAGTCCTTAAGGAATTAATTCAGTCCGTAAAGAATTAATTCAGTTTGTAATGGATTAACTAAGTCCGTAATGAATTAATTCAGTCCGAAAGGAATTAATTCAGTACGTATGGGATTTTACCCGTCTACCTGGAAAATGGCCAAAGTACTTCCACTTCCAAAACCAGACAAACAAGATTACTCAACGATAAAAAGTTTTAGACCAATTTCTCTCTTACCTGTTTTGGGGAAAGTAATGGAAAAAGCACTTACGTTGCGTTTGCAATCATTTCTCGAAGAAAACAATGTTCTAGCAGAAAACCAATGGGGTTTCCGTCCACACAGATCCACGACCGACGCGCTCCTCAGCCTAAGCAACGAAGTTCTTTCGAGTTTTGATAAAAACAAAGTTCACACTGCATTGTTACTGGATATAAAAGGGGCGTTTGACAATGTAGTACACAAGAAACTTGTCACCGAATTACGCCAGCGTAAGATTCCGCCTAAATTAACTAATTGGATAGAAAGTTTCTTGAAAAACAGGCACGCTTTCGTTGAAAATGGAGCTGAAAGAAGTGACAATTTTAACATTTATAAAGGAGTTCCGCAAGGTTCCCCATTATCACCTATACTATTTCTGGTCTACATTAATGGGGCTCTCCAGATCATTAAAAGAAAAAGAATGTTGTCCGGGGCCTTTGCTGATGATTTACTTTTCCACGTTTCGGGACCCTCCAGCGAATGGAATGCTCAGTTCTTGGCAAAAAACATCAGTTCCCTAGAAAAATGGGGCACAAAGCTACACCTCGAATTTTCGAAGGAGAAGACGGAACTGATCCATTTTTCTAGGAGACGCTCACAGGAAGACGCCCCACTTCTTTGGGGAGAAAACACGATATTCCCGAAAAAAGCAGTTAGATACCTGGGCGTCATATTCGACAGCCGGTTGAAATGGACTAGCCATACACACTTCCTAGCAGCTCAGGTAAATTCAATCCTACAACGTCTGAAAAAACTCAGCAAATCCTCAAGAACAATCACCTGCAAGCAACTCAGAAATGTTGTTCAAGCCACTATACTCTCAAAACTGAGGTACGGATACGCAGCTTGGAACAACATCTCACATACTGGACTACTCCCATTGAGTCAACTATTCCGAAGGGGACTCCTTATTATCACAGGAGCCCTATCAACGACGCCATCAGCAGCATTAGAAGTGGAAGCGGGTCTCCCTCCGCTGGACCTTATACTCCAGAAATCAATGCTAAGGATTTTCGCAAGACGGAATTGGAATAAATGGCCCACACAAGCAAAATACTCCAAGCATAAACGGTACATGTCTTGTTCCGAGAGAGCTAGACTCCTCACGGCAAAAGCATGGAAAACACGCCCGAAGTCCGAAAAAGAAGCCCTGGAACAAATAGACGTAATGATAATGACCCAATGGAGGGAACGATGGCAAAACTGTACAAACCCATTGAAAGATCTCATCACTATCCCTTCTCAAGATATTGCATCCCTTCAAATAACCAGACCTATCTTAAGCAAGATAATCCAACTTAGAACGACACACTTCCCAACTAAATGCTACTTAAAACGAATTGCTAAAACGGACTCTGACATCTGTGCCTGCCAAGACCGGTCCAAACAAGACCTACCCCACTTATTGTTTCACTGCCGAAGAATTAATAAGGAGAGAGCCGAACTTCTACGAGAACTGGGCAAACTAAAAGTTCATTTTAGTGTAAACTCTGTACTTACTACCTCGAAGGCTTTTCCCGCCCTTGTCACCTTCATGCAGAAAGCTATTGATTCCTGTCGCTAATTTTAAGTCCTGTTTCACAAACCCTTTTACGTTATTTTTATCTCGCACCCATCAACCCTAGTCATTTCAAACAAGTTTCCTCACTCGTGGTTTGTTCACCCAAGTTAAGAGTGGAACACAAACCCACTCATGAGGTTATGATGATTATCGAAATCCAGGTTGTAGATACTGTAAGAAAGGCAATAGGCATTAGCCTACGCCTAAATAAATAAATAAAAAAAAAAAAAAAAAAAAAAAAAAAAAAATTCAGTACGTAAGGAATTAATTTAGTCTGTAAGGAATTGTATCAGGCCGTAAAGAAATTAATTCATTCCGTAAGGAATTAATTCAGTCCGTAAGGAATTAATTCAGTCCGTAATTAATTAATTCAATAAGATAGGAATTCAATCCATCCTAAAGAATTAATTCAGTCCGTGAGGAATTAATTCAGTCCGTGAGGAATTAATTCAGTCCGTAAAGAATTAATTCAGTTTGTAATGGATTAATTAAGTCCGTAATGAATTAATTCAGTCCGTAAGGAAATAATTCAGTACGTAAGGAATTATATCAAGCCGTAAAGAAATTAATTCATTCCGTAAGGAATTAATTCTGTCCGTAAGGAATTATTTCAGTAAGAAACGAATTCAATCAATCCTAAAGAATTAATTCATTCCGTAAGGAATTAATTAAGTCCTTAAGGAATTAATTAAGTACGTAAGGAATTAATTGAGTCCGTAAGGAATTAATTAAGTCCGTAAGGAATTAATTAAGTCCGTAAGGAATTAATTAAGTTCGTAAGGAATTATTCCAGTCCGTAAGGAATTAATTAAGTCCGTAAGGAATTAATTGAGTCCGTAAGGAATTAGTTAAGTCCGTATTGAATTAGTTCAGTCCGTAAGCAATTAATTCAGTCCGTAAGGAATTAATTCAGTCCGTAAGGAATTTATTCAGTGATTTGATTCAGTCCGTAAGGAATTAAATCAGTCCATAAGGAATTAATTCAGTCTGTAAGTAATTAATTCATTCCGTAAAGAATTAATTCAGGCTGTACGAAATTAGTTCATTCCGTAAGGAATTAATTCAGTCCGAAAGGAATTAATTCAGTAAGTAAGGAATTCAATCAATCCTAAAGAATTAATTCAGTCCTTAAGGAATTAATTCAGTCCGTAAAGAATTAATTCAGTTTGTAAAGGATTAATTAAGTCCGTAATGAATTAATTCAGTCCGTAACGAATTAATTCAGTCCGTTAGGAATTTATTCAGTGATTTGATTCAGTCCGTAAGGAATTAATTCAGTCCATAAGGAATTAATTCAGTCTGTAAGGAATTATTTCAGTCCGTAATTAATTAATTAAGTCCTTAAGTAATTATTTCATTCCTTAAGGAATTAATTTAGTCCGTAATGAAATAATCAAGTCCGTAAGGAATTAATTCAGTCCGTAAGGAATTAATTCAGTCCGTAAAGAATTAATTCAGGCAGTACGGAATTAATTCATTCCGTAAGGAATTAATTCAGTCCGAAAGGAATTAATTCAGTAAGTAAGGAATTCAATCAATCCTAAAGAATTAATTCAGTCCGTAATGAATTAATTCAGTCCGTAAGGAATTACTTCAGTCTGTAAGGAATTGTATCAGTCCGTAAAGAAATTAATTCATTCCGTAAGGAATTAATTCAGTCCGTAAGGAATTAATTCAGTCCGTAATTAATTAATTCAATAAGATAGGAATTCAATCCATCCTAAAGAATTAATTCAGTGCGTGAGGAATTACTTCATTCCGTAAGGAATTAATTCAATCCGCAAGGAATTAATTCAGTCCCTAAGGAATTAATTCATTCCGAAAGGAATTAGTTCAGTCCGTAAGGAATTAATTAAGTCCGTAAGGAATTAATTAAGTCCGTAAGGAATTAATTAAGTTCGTAAGGAATTATTCCAGTCCGTAAGGAATTAATTAAGTCCGTAAGGAATTAATTGAGTCCGTAAGCAATTAGTTAAGTCCGTATGGAATTAGTTCAGTCCGTAAGCAATTAATTCAGTCCGTAAGGAATTAATTCAGTTTATAAGGAATTAATTCAGTCTGTAAGTAATTAATTCATTCCTTAAGGAGTTAATTCAGTCCGTAATGAAATAATTAAGTCCGTAAGGAATTAATTCAGTCCGTAAGGAATTAATTAAGTCCGGAAGGAATTAATTAAGTCCGTAAGGAATTAATTCAGTCCGTAAGGAATTAATTTAGTCCGTAAAAAATTAATTCAGGCAGTACGGAATTAATTCATTCCGTAAGGAATTAATTAAGTCCGAAAGGAATTAATTCCGTAAGTAAGGAATTCAATCAATCCTAAAGAATTAATTCAGTCCTTAAGGAATTAATTCAGTCCGTAAAGAATTAATTCAGTTTGTAATGGATTAACTAAGTCCGTAATGAATTAATTCAGTCCGAAAGGAATTAATTCAGTACGTAAGGAATTAATTTAGTCTGTAAGGAATTGTATCAGGCCGTAAAGAAATTAATTCATTCCGTAAGGAATTAATTCAGTCCGTAAGGAATTAATTCATTCCGTAATTAATTAATTCAATAAGATAGGAATTCAATCCATCCTAAAGAATTAATTCAGTCCGTGAGGAATTACTTCATTCCGTAAGGAATTAATTCAATCCGCAAGGAATTAATTCAGTCCGTAAGGAATTAATTCATTCCGAAAGGAATTAGTTCAGTCCGTAAGGAATTAATTAAGTCCGTAAGGAATTAATTAAGTCCGTAAGGAATTAATTAAGTTCGTAAGGAATTATTCCAGTCCGTAAGGAATTAATTAAGTCCGTAAGGAATTAATTGAGTCCGTAAGGAATTAGTTAAGTCCGTATGGAATTAGTTCAGTCCGTAAGCAATTAATTCCGTCCGTAAGGAATTAATTCAGTTTATAAGGAATTAATTCAGTCTGTAAGTAATTAATTCATTCCTTAAGGAATTAATTCAGTCCGTAATGAAATAATTAAGTCCGTAAGGAATTAATTCAGTCCGTAAGGAATTAATTAAGTCCGTAAGGAATTAATTAAGTCCGTAAGGAATTAATTCAGTCCGTAAGGAATTAATTTAGTCCGTAACGAATTAATTCAGGCAGTACGGAATTAATTCATTCCGTAAGGAATTAATTCAGTAAGTAAGGAATTCAATCAATCCTAAAGAATTGATTCAGTCCTTAAGGGACTAATTCAGTCCGTAAAGAATTAATTCAGTTTGTAATGGATTAATTAAGTCCGTAATGAATTAATTCAGTCCGTAATGAATTAATTCAGTCCGTAAGGAATTTATTCAGTAATTTGATTCAGTCCGTAAGGAAATAATTCAGTCCATAAGGAATTAATTCAGTCCGTAAGGAATTAATTTAGTCCGTAAAGAATTAATTCAGGCTGTACGGAATTAGTTCATTCCGTAAGGTATTAATTCAGTCCGAAAGGAATTAATTCAGTAAGTAAGGAATTCAATCAATCCTAAAGAATTAATTCAGTCCTTAAGGAATTAATTCAGTCCGTAAAGAATTAATTCAGTTTGTAATGGATTAATTCAGTCCGTAAGGAATTAATTTAGTCCGTAACGAATTAATTCAGGCAGTACGGAATTAATTCATTCCGTAAGGAATTAATTCAGTAAGTAAGGAATTCAATCAATCCTAAAGAATTGATTCAGTCCTTAAGGGACTAATTCAGTCCGTAAAGAATTAATTCAGTTTGTAATGGATTAATTAAGTCCGTAATGAATTAATTCAGTCCGTAAGGAATTAATTAAGTCCGTAAGGAATTAATTAAGTCCGTAAGGAATTAATTCAGTCCGTAAGGAATTAATTTAGTCCGTAACGAATTAATTCAGGCAGTACGGAATTAATTCATTCCGTAAGGAATTAATTCAGTAAGTAAGGAATTCAATCAATCCTAAAGAATTGATTCAGTCCTTAAGGGACTAATTCAGTCCGTAAAGAATTAATTCAGTTTGTAATGGATTAATTAAGTCCGTAATGAATTAATTCAGTCCGTAAGGAATTAATTCAGTCCGTAAAGAATTTATTCAGTGATTTGATTCAGTCCGTAAGGAATTAATTCAATCCATAAGGAATTAATTCAGTCTGTAAGGAATTATTTCAGTCCGTAATTAATTAATTAAGTCCGTAAGTAATTATTTCATTCCTTAAGTAATTAATTTAGTCCGTAATGAAATAATTAAGACCGTAAGGAATTAATTCAGTCCGTAAGGAATTAATTCAGTCCGTAAAGAATTAATTCAGGCAGTACGGAATTAATTCATTCCGTAAGGAATTAATTCAGTCCGAAAGGAATTAATTCAGTAAGTAAGGAATTCAATCAATCCTAAAGAATTAATTCAGTCCGTAAGGAATTAATTCAGTCCGTAAAGAATTAATTCAGTTTTGTAATGGATTACTTAAGTCCGTAATGAATTAATTCAGTCCGTAAGGAATTAATTCAGTACGTAAGGAATTATATCAAGCCGTAAAGAAATTAATTCATTCCGTAAGGAATTAATTCTGTCCGTAAGGAATTATTTCAGTAAGAAACGAATTCAATCAATCCTAAAGAATTAATTCAGTCCGTAAGGAATTAATTAAGTCCTTAAGGAATTAATTAAGTACGTAAGGAATTAATTGAGTCCGTAAGGAATTAATTAAGTCCGTAAGGAAATAATTAAGTCCGTAAGGAATTAATTAAGTTCGTAAGGAATGATTCCAGTCCGTAAGGAATTAATTAAGTCCGTAAAGAATTAATTGAGTCCGTAAGGAATTAGTTAAGTCCGTATTGAATTAGTTCAGTCCGTAAGCAATTAATTCAGTCCGTAAGGAATTAATTCAGTCCGTAAGGAATTTATTCAGTGATTTGATTCAGTCCGTAAGGAATTAAATCAGTCCATAAGGAATTAATTCAGTCTGTAAGTAATTAATTCATTCCGTAAAGAATTAATTCAGGCTGTACGGAATTAGTTCATTCCGTAAGGAATTAATTCAGTCCGAAAGGAATTAATTCAGTCCGGAAAGAATTAATTCAGTTTGTAAAGGATTAATTAAGTCCGTAAGGAATTAATTCAGTCCGTAAGGAATTAATTCAGTCCGTAAAGAATTAATTCATTCCGTAAGGAATTAATTCAGTCCGAAAGGAATTAATTCAGTAAGTAAGGAATTCAATCAATCCTAAAGAATTAATTCAGTCCGTAAGGAATTAATTCAGTCCGTAAAGAATTAATTCAGTTTGTAATGGATTAACTAAGTCCGTAATGAATTAATTCAGTCCGAAAGGAATTAATTCAGTACGTAAGGAATTAATTCAGTCTGTAAGGAATTGTATCAGGCCTTAAAGAAATTAATTCATTCCGTAAGGAATTAATTCAGTCCGTAAGGAATTAATTCAGTCCGTAATTAATTAATTCAATAAGATAGGAATTCAATCCATCCTAAAGAATTAATTCAGTCCGTGAGGAATTACTTCATTCCGTAAGGAATTAATTCAATCCGCAAGGAATTAATTCAGTCCGTAAGGAATTAATTCATTCCGAAAGGAATTAGTTCAGTCCGTAAGGAATTAATTAAGTTCGTAAGGAATTATTCCAGTCCGTAAGGAATTAATTAAGTTCGTAAGGAATTATTCCAGTCCGTAAGGAATTAATTAAGTCCGTAAGGAATTAATTGAGTCCGTAAGGAATTAGTTAAGTCCGTATGGAATTAGTTCAGTCCGTAAGCAATTAATTCAGTCCGTAAGGAATTAATTCAGTTTATAAGGAATTAATTCAGTCTGTAAGTAATTAATTCATTCCTTAAGGAATTAATTCAGTCCGTAATGAAAAAATTAAGTCCGTAAGGAATTAATTCAGTCCGTAAGGAATTAATTTAGTCCGTAAAGAATTAATTCAGGCAGTACGGAATTAATTCATTCCGTAAGGAATTAATTAAGTCCGAAAGGAATTAATTCAGTAAGTAAGGAATTCAATCAATCCTAAAGAATTGATTCAGTCCTTAAGGGATTAATTCAGTCCGTAAAGAATTAATTCAGTTTGTAATGGATTAATTAAGTCCGTAATGAATTAATTCAGTCCGTAAGGAATTAATTCAGTCCGTAAGGAATTTATTCAGTGATTTGATTCAGTCCGTAAGGAATTAATTCAGTCCATAAGGAATTAATTCAGTCCGTAAGGAATTAATTTAGTCCGTAAAGAATTAATTCAGGCTGTACGGAATTAGTTCATTCCGTAAGGAATTAATTCAGTCCGAAAGGAATTAATTCAGTAAGTAAGGAATTCAATCAATCCTAAAGAATTAATTCAGTCCTTAAGGAATTAATTCAGTCCGTAAAGAATTAATTCAGTTTGTAATGGATTAATTAAGTCCGTAATGAATTAATTCAGTCCGTAAGGAATTAATTCAGTCCGTAAGGAATTTATTCAGTCCGTAAAGAATTAATTCAGTTTTGTAATGGATTACTTAAGTCCGTAATGAATTAATTCAGTCCGTAAGGAATTAATTCAGTACGTAAGGAATTATATCAAGCCGTAAAGAAATTAATTCATTCCGTAAGGAATTAATTCTGTCCGTAAGGAATTATTTCAGTAAGAAACGAATTCAATCAATCCTAAAGAATTAATTCAGTCCGTAAGGAATTAATTAAGTCCTTAAGGAATTAATTAAGTACGTAAGGAATTAATTGAGTCCGTAAGGAATTAATTAAGTCCGTAAGGAAATAATTAAGTCCGTAAGGAATTAATTAAGTTCGTAAGGAATGATTCCAGTCCGTAAGGAATTAATTAAGTCCGTAAAGAATTAATTGAGTCCGTAAGGAATTAGTTAAGTCCGTATTGAATTAGTTCAGTCCGTAAGCAATTAATTCAGTCCGTAAGGAATTAATTCAGTCCGTAAGGAATTTATTCAGTGATTTGATTCAGTCCGTAAGGAATTAAATCAGTCCATAAGGAATTAATTCAGTCTGTAAGTAATTAATTCATTCCGTAAAGAATTAATTCAGGCTGTACGGAATTAGTTCATTCCGTAAGGAATTAATTCAGTCCGAAAGGAATTAATTCAGTCCGGAAAGAATTAATTCAGTTTGTAAAGGATTAATTAAGTCCGTAAGGAATTAATTCAGTCCGTAAGGAATTAATTCAGTCCGTAAAGAATTAATTCATTCCGTAAGGAATTAATTCAGTCCGAAAGGAATTAATTCAGTAAGTAAGGAATTCAATCAATCCTAAAGAATTAATTCAGTCCGTAAGGAATTAATTCAGTCCGTAAAGAATTAATTCAGTTTGTAATGGATTAACTAAGTCCGTAATGAATTAATTCAGTCCGAAAGGAATTAATTCAGTACGTAAGGAATTAATTCAGTCTGTAAGGAATTGTATCAGGCCTTAAAGAAATTAATTCAGTCCGTGAGGAATTACTTCATTCCGTAAGGAATTAATTCAATCCGCAAGGAATTAATTCAGTCCGTAAGGAATTAATTCATTCCGAAAGGAATTAGTTCAGTCCGTAAGGAATTAATTAAGTCCGTAAGGAATTAATTAAGTCCGTAAGGAATTAATTAAGTTCGTAAGGAATTATTCCAGTCCGTAAGGAATTAATTAAGTTCGTAAGGAATTATTCCAGTCCGTAAGGAATTAATTAAGTCCGTAAGGAATTAATTGAGTCCGTAAGGAATTAGTTAAGTCCGTATGGAATTAGTTCAGTCCGTAAGCAATTAATTCAGTCCGTAAGGAATTAATTCAGTTTATAAGGAATTAATTCAGTCTGTAAGTAATTAATTCATTCCTTAAGGAATTAATTCAGTCCGTAATGAAAAAATTAAGTCCGTAAGGAATTAATTCAGTCCGTAAGGAATTAATTTAGTCCGTAAAGAATTAATTCAGGCAGTACGGAATTAATTCATTCCGTAAGGAATTAATTAAGTCCGAAAGGAATTAATTCAGTAAGTAAGGAATTCAATCAATCCTAAAGAATTGATTCAGTCCTTAAGGGATTAATTCAGTCCGTAAAGAATTAATTCAGTTTGTAATGGATTAATTAAGTCCGTAATGAATTAATTCAGTCCGTAAGGAATTAATTCAGTCCGTAAGGAATTTATTCAGTGATTTGATTCAGTCCGTAAGGAATTAATTCAGTCCATAAGGAATTAATTCAGTCCGTAAGGAATTAATTTAGTCCGTAAAGAATTAATTCAGGCTGTACGGAATTAGTTCATTCCGTAAGGAATTAATTCAGTCCGAAAGGAATTAATTCAGTAAGTAAGGAATTCAATCAATCCTAAAGAATTAATTCAGTCCTTAAGGAATTAATTCAGTCCGTAAAGAATTAATTCAGTTTGTAATGGATTAATTAAGTCCGTAATGAATTAATTCAGTCCGTAAGGAATTAATTCAGTCCGTAAGGAATTTATTCAGTGATTTGATTCAGTCCGTAAGGAATTAATTCAGTCCATAAGGAATTAATTCAGTCTGTAAGGAATTATTTCAGTCCGTAATTAATTAATTAAGTCCGTAAGTAATTATTTCATTCCTTAAGGAATTAATTTAGTCAGTAATGAAATAATTAAGTCCGTAAGGAATTAATTCAGTCCGTAAGGAATTAATTCAGTCCGTAAGGAATTAATTCAGTCCGTAAAGAATTAATTCAGGCAGTACGGGATTAATTCATTCCGTAAGGAATTAATTCAGTCCGAAAGGAATTAATTCAGTAAGTAAGGAATTCAATCAATCCTAAAGAATTAATTCAGTCCGTAAGGAATTAATTCAGTCCGTAAAGAATTAATTCAGTTTGTAATGGATTAATTAAGTCCGTAATGAATTAATTCAGTCCGTAAGGAATTAATTCAGTACGTAAGGAATTACTTCAGTCTGTAAGGAATTGTATCAGGCCGTAAAGAAATTAATTCATTCCGTAAGGAATTAATTCAGTCCGTAAGGAATTAATTCAGTCCGTAATTAATTAATTCAATAAGATAGGAATTAAATCCATCCTAAAGAATTAATTCAGTCCGTGAGGAATTAATTCAATCCGCAGGAATTAATTCAGTCCGTAAGGAATTAATTCATTCCGAAAGGAATTAGTTCAGTCCGTAAGGAATTCATTAAGTCCGTAAGGAATTAATTAAGTCCGTATGAAATTAATTCAGTTCGTAAGTAATTATTCAGTGATTTGATTCAGTCCGTAAGGAATTAATTCAGTCTGTAAGGAATTATTTCAGTCCGTAATTAATTAATTAAGTCCGTAAGTAATTATTTCATTCCTTAAGGAATTAATTTAGTCCGTAATGAAATAATTAAGTCCGTAAGGAATTAATTCAGTCCGTAAGGAATTAATTCAGTCCGTAAAGAATTAATTCAGGCAGTACGGAATTAATTCATTCCGTAAGGAATTAATTCAGTCCGAAAGGAATTAATTCAGTAAGTAAGGAATTCAATCAATCCTAAAGAATTAATTCAGTCCGTAAGGAATTAATTCAGTCCGTAAAGAATTAATTCAGTTTTGTAATGGATTACTTAAGTCCGTAATGAATTAATTCAGTCCGTAAGGAATTAATTCAGTACGTAAGGAATTATATCAAGCCGTAAAGAAATTAATTCATTCCGTAAGGAATTAATTCTGTCCGTAAGGAATTATTTCAGTAAGAAACGAATTCAATCAATCCTAAAGAATTAATTCAGTCCGTAAGGAATTAATTAAGTCCTTAAGGAATTAATTAAGTACGTAAGGAATTAATTGAGTCCGTAAGGAATTAATTAAGTCCGTAAGGAAATAATTAAGTCCGTAAGGAATTAATTAAGTTCGTAAGGAATGATTCCAGTCCGTAAGGAATTAATTAAGTCCGTAAGGAATTAATTGAGTCCGTAAGGAATTAGTTAAGTCCGTATTGAATTAGTTCAGTCCGTAAGCAATTAATTCAGTCCGTAAGGAATTAATTCAGTCCGTAAGGAATTTATTCAGTGATTTGATTCAGTCCGTAAGGAATTAAATCAGTCCATAAGGAATTAATTCAGTCTGTAAGTAATTAATTCATTCCGTAAAGAATTAATTCAGGCTGTACGGAATTAGTTCATTCCGTAAGGAATTAATTCAGTCCGAAAGGAATTAATTCAGTAAGTAAGGAATTCAATCAATTCTAAAGAATTAATTCAGTCCTTAAGGAATTAATTCAGTCCGGAAAGAATTAATTCAGTTTGTAAAGGATTAATTAAGTCCGTAATGAATTAATTCAGTCCGTAACGAATTAATTCCGTCCGTAAGGAATTTATTCAGTGATTTGATTCAGTCCGTAAGGAATTAATTCAGTCCATAAGGAATTAATTCAGTCTGTAAGGAATTATTTCAGTCCTTAAGGAATTAATTTAGTCCGTAATGAAATAATCAAGTCCGTAAGGAATTAATTCAGTCCGTAAGGAATTAATTCAGTCCGTAAAGAATTAATTCATTCCGTAAGGAATTAATTCAGTCCGAAAGGAATTAATTCAGTAAGTAAGGAATTCAATCAATCCTAAAGAATTAATTCAGTCCGTAAGGAATTAATTCAGTCCGTAAAGAATTAATTCAGTTTGTAATGGATTAACTAAGTCCGTAATGAATTAATTCAGTCCGAAAGGAATTAATTCAGTACGTAAGGAATTAATTCAGTCTGTAAGGAATTGTATCAGGCCTTAAAGAAATTAATTCATTCCGTAAGGAATTAATTCAGTCCGTAAGGAATTAATTCAGTCCGTAATTAATTAATTCAATAAGATAGGAATTCAATCCATCCTAAAGAATTAATTCAGTCCGTGAGGAATTACTTCATTCCGTAAGGAATTAATTCAATCCGCAAGGAATTAATTCAGTCCGTAAGGAATTAATTCATTCCGAAAGGAATTAGTTCAGTCCGTAAGGAATTAATTAAGTCCGTAAGGAATTAATTAAGTCCGTAAGGAATTAATTAAGTTCGTAAGGAATTATTCCAGTCCGTAAGGAATTAATTAAGTTCGTAAGGAATTATTCCAGTCCGTAAGGAATTAATTAAGTCCGTAAGGAATTAATTGAGTCCGTAAGGAATTAGTTAAGTCCGTATGGAATTAGTTCAGTCCGTAAGCAATTAATTCAGTCCGTAAGGAATTAATTCAGTTTATAAGGAATTAATTCAGTCTGTAAGTAATTAATTCATTCCTTAAGGAATTAATTCAGTCCGTAATGAAAAAATTAAGTCCGTAAGGAATTAATTCAGTCCGTAAGGAATTAATTTAGTCCGTAAAGAATTAATTCAGGCAGTACGGAATTAATTCATTCCGTAAGGAATTAATTAAGTCCGAAAGGAATTAATTCAGTAAGTAAGGAATTCAATCAATCCTAAAGAATTGATTCAGTCCTTAAGGGATTAATTCAGTCCGTAAAGAATTAATTCAGTTTGTAATGGATTAATTAAGTCCGTAATGAATTAATTCAGTCCGTAAGGAATTAATTCAGTCCGTAAGGAATTTATTCAGTGATTTGATTCAGTCCGTAAGGAATTAATTCAGTCCATAAGGAATTAATTCAGTCCGTAAGGAATTAATTTAGTCCGTAAAGAATTAATTCAGGCTGTACGGAATTAGTTCATTCCGTAAGGAATTAATTCAGTCCGATAGGAATTAATTCAGTAAGTAAGGAATTCAATCAGTCCTAAAGAATTAATTCAGTCCTTAAGGAATTAATTCAGTCCGTAAAGAATTAATTCAGTTTGTAATGGATTAATTAAGTCCGTAATGAATTAATTCAGTCCGTAAGGAATTAATTCAATCCGTAAGGAATTGTATCAGGCCGTAAAGAAATTAATTCATTCCGTAAGGAATTAATTCAGTCCCTAAGGAATTAATTCAGTCCGTAATTAATTAATTCAATAAGATAGGAATTCAATCCATCCTAAAGAATTAATTCAGTCCGTGAGGAATTACTTCATTTCGTAAGGAATTAATTCAATCCGCAAGGATTTAATTCAGTCCGTAAGGAATTAATTCATTCCGAAAGGAATTAGTTCAGTCCGTAAGGAATTAATTAAGTCCGTAAGGAATTAATTAAGTCCGTAAGGAATTAATTAAGTTCGTAAGGAATTATTCCAGTCCGTAAGAAAGTAATTCAGCCCGTAAGGAATTAATTCATTCATTAAGGAATTAATTCATTCATTAAGGAATTATATCAGTCCGTAAGGAATTAATTGAGTCCGTAAGGAATTAGTTAAGTCCGTATGGAATTAGTTCAGTCCGTAAGCAATTAATTCAGTCCGTAAGGAATTAATTCAGTTTATAAGGAATTAATTCAGTCTGTAAGTAATTAATTCATTCCTTAAGGAATTAATTCAGTCCGTAATGAAATAATTAAGTCCGTAACAAATTAATTCAGTCCGTAAGGAATTAATTTAGTCCGTAAGGAATTAATTAAGTCCGTAAGGAATTAATTCAGTCCGTAAGGAATTAATTTAGTCCGTAAAGAATTAATTCAGGCAGTACGGAATTAATTCATTCCGTAAGGAATTAATTCAGTAAGTAAGGAATTCAATCAATCCTAAAGAATTGATTCAGTCCTTAAGGAATTAATTCAGTAAGTAAGGAATTCAATCAATCCTAAAGAATTGATTCAGTCCTTAAGGGACTAATTCAGTCCGTAAAGAATTAATTCAGTTTGTAATGGATTAATTAAGTCCGTAATGAATTAATTCAGCCCGTAAGGAATTAATTCAGTCCGTAAGGAATTTATTCAGTGATTTGATTCAGTCCGTAAGGAATTAATTCAGTCCATAAGGAATTAATTCAGTCCGTAAGGAATTAATTTAGTCCGTAAAGAATTAATTCAGGCTGTACGGAATTAGTTCATTCCGTAAGGAATTAATTCAGTCCGAAAGGAATTAATTCAGTTAGTAAGGAATTCAATCAATCCTAAAGAATTAATTCAGTCCGTAATGAATTAATTCAGTCCGTAAGGAATTAATTCAGTCCGTAAGGAATTTATTCAGTGATTTGATTCAGTCCGTAAGGAATTAATTCAGTCCATAAGGAATTAATTCAGTCTGTAAGGAATTATTTCAGTCCGTAATTAATTAATTAAGTCCGTAAGTAATTATTTCATTCCTTAAGGAATTAATTTAGTCCGTAATGAAATAATTAAGTCCGTAAGGAATTAATTCAGTCCGTAAGGAATTAATTCAGTCCGTAAAGAATTAATTCAGGCAGTACGGGATTAATTCATTCCGTAAGGAATTAATTCAGTCCGAAAGGAATTAATTCAGTAAGTAAGGAATTCAATCAATCCTAAAGAATTAATTCAGTCCGTAAGGAATTAATTCAGTCCGTAAAGAATTAATTCAGTTTGTAATGGATTAATTAAGTCCGTAATGAATTAATTCAGTCCGTAAGGAATTACTTCAGTCTGTAAGGAATTGTATCAGGCCGTAAAGAAATTAATTCATTCCGTAAGGAATTAATTCAGTCCGTAAGGAATTAATTCAGTCCGTAATTAATTAATTCAATAAGATAGGAATTAAATCCATCCTAAAGAATTAATTCAGTCCGTGAGGAATTAATTCAATCCGCAGGAATTAGTTCAGTCCGTAAGGAATTAATTCATTCCGAAAGGAATTAGTTCAGTCCGTAAGGAATTATTTAAGTCCGTAAGGAATTAATTAAGTCCGTATGGAATTAATTCAGTTCGTAAGTAATTATTAAAGTCCGTAAGGAATTAATTAAGTCCGTAAGGAATTAATTGAGTCCGTAAGGAATTAGTTAAGTCCGTATGGAATTAGTTCAGTCCGTAAGCAATTAATTCAGTCCGTAAGGAATTAATTCAGTTTATAAGGAATTAATTCAGTCTGTAAGTAATTAATTCATTCCTTAAGGAATTAGTTCAGTCCGTAATGAAATAATTAAGTCCGTAAGGAATTAATTCAGTCCGTAAGGAATTAATTCAGTCCGTAAGGAATTAATTCAGTCCGTAAGGAATTAATTTAGTCCGTAAAGAATTAATTCATGCAGTACGGAATTAATTCATTCCGTAAGGAATTAATTCAGTCCGAAAGGAATTAATTCTGTAAGTCAGGAATTCAATCA
This sequence comes from Lepidurus packardi, assembly GCA_023053545.1. NCBI lineage: Eukaryota > Metazoa > Arthropoda > Branchiopoda > Notostraca > Triopsidae > Lepidurus > Lepidurus packardi. Next base: position 21,057 of record JAKZAN010000321.1, read on the forward strand.
ATCCTAAAGAATTAATTCAGTCCTTAAGGAATTAATTCAGTCCGTAAAGAATTAATTCAGTTTGTAATGGATTAATTAAGTCCGTAATGAAATAATTCAATCCGAAAGGAATTAATTCAGTACGTAAGGAATTAATTCAGTCTGTAAGGAATTGTATCAGGCCGTAAAGAAATTAATTCATTCCGTAAGGAATTAATTCAGTCCGTAATTAATTAATTCAGTAAGAAAGGAATTCAGTCCATCCTAAAGACTTAATTCAGTCCGTAAGGAATTACTTCATTCCGTAAGGTATTAATTCAATCCGTAAGGAATTAGTTCAGTCCGTAAGGAATTAGTTCAGTCCGTAAGGAATTAGTTCAGTCCGTAAGGAATTAATTCAGTAAGTAAGGAATTAATTCAGTCCGTAAGGAATTAATTCAGTCCTTAAGGAATTACTTCAGTCCGTAAGGAATTAATTCAGTCCGTAAGGAATTAATTCAGTCGGTAATGAATTAAGTCCGTAAAGAAATTAATTCAGTCCGTAAGGAATTAATTAAGTCCGTAATGAATTAATTCAGTCCGTAATAAATTAATTAAGTCTGTAAGGAATTATTTCAGTCCGTAATAAATTAATTAAGTCCGTAAGGAATTGATTCAGTCCGTAAGGAATTAATTCAGTCCGTAAAGAACTAATTAAGTCCGTAAGGAATTAGTTAAGTCTGTAAGGAGTTAATTAAGTCAGTAAGGAATTAATTAAGTCCGTAAAGAATTAATTCAGGCAGTACGGAATTAATTCATTCCGTAAGGAATTAATTCAGTCCGAAAGGAATTAATTCTGTAAGTCAGGAATTCAATCAATCCTAAAGAATTAATTCAGTCCTTAAGGAATTAATTCAGTCCGTAAAGAATTAATTCAGTTTGTAATGGATTAATTAAGTCCGTAATGAAATAATTCAGTCCGAAAGGAATTAATTCAGTACGTAAGGAATTAATTCAGTCTGTAAGGAATTGTATCAGGCCGTAAAGAAATTAATTAAGTCCGTAATGAATTAATTCAGTCCGTAATAAATTAATTAAGTCTGTAAGGAATTATTTCAGTCCGTAATAAATTAATTAAGTCCGTAAGGAATTGATTCAGTCCGTAAGGAATTAATTCAGTCCGTAAAGAACTAATTAAGTCCGTAAGGAATTAGTTAAGTCTGTAAGGAAATAATTCAGTCCGTAAGGAATTAATTCATTCCGTAAGGAATTATTTACGTCCGTAAGGAGTTAATTAAGTCAGTAAGGAATTAATTAAGTCCGTAATGAATTAATTCAGTCCGTAATAAATTAATTAAGTCTGTAAGGAATTAATTCAGTCCGTAAGGAATTAATTCATTCCGTAAGGAATTATTTACGTCCGTAAGGAATTAATTCATTTCCAAAGGAATTAATTCAGTCCGTAAGGTATGAAATCAATCCGTAAGGAATTAATTAAGTCCGTAAGGAATTAATTCAGTACGTAATAAATTAATTCAGTCTGTAAGGAATAAATTCAGTCCGTAAGGAAATAATTCAGTCCGTAAGGAATTAATTCATTCCGTAAGGAATTAATTCATTCCGTAAGGAACTAATTCAGTAAGTATGGAATTCATTCAAACCTAATGAATTTATTCAATCCTTAAGGAATTAATTAATTCCGTAAGGAATTTATTAAGTCCGTAATAAAATAATTCAGTCCGTAAGGAATTAATTCAGTCCGTAATGAATTAATTCAGTCCGCAAGGAATTATATCATTCCAAATGGAATTAATTCAGTCCGTAAGGCATTAATTCAGTATGTAAGGAATTAATTAAGTCCGTAATGAATTAATTCAGTCCGTAATGAAATAATTCAGTCCGCAAGGAAATAATTCTGTCCGTTAGGAATTAATTAAGTCTGTAAGTAATTAATTCAGTCCGTAATGAATTATTAAGTCCGTAAGGATTTAATTCAGTCCGTAAGGAATTAATTCAGTATGTAAGGAATTAATTAAGTCCGTAATGAATTAATTCAGTCCGTAATGAAATAATTCAGTCCGTAAGGAAATAATTCTGTCCGTTAGGAATTAATAAAGTCTGTAAGTAATTAATTCAGTCCGTAAGAAATTAATTCAGCCCGTAAGGAATTAATTCAGTCCGTAAGGAATTAATTATGTCCGTAAGGAATTGATTCAGTCCGTAAGGAATTAATTCAGTCCGTTAGGAATTAATTCAGTCCGTCAGGAATTAATTCAGCACGTAAAGAATTAATTCAGTCCGTAATTGATTAATTAAGTCCATAAGGAATGAATGAATTCCGTAATAAATTAATTCAGTCCGTAAGGAATTGATTCAGTCCGTATGGAATTAATTCAGTCCGTAAGGAATTAATTCAGTCCGTAAGGAATTAATACAGTCCGTAAGAAAGTAATTCTGCCCGTAAGGAATTAATTCATTCATTAAGGAATTAATTCATTCATTAAGGAATTAATTCAGTCCGTAAGGAATTAATTCTATCCGTAAAGAATTAATTAAGTCCGTAAGGAACTAATTCAGTCCGTAAGGAACTAATTCAGTCCGTAATGTATTTATTCAGTCCGTGAGAAATTAATTCAGCCCGTAAGGAATTAATTAATTCCCTAAGGAATTAATTTGGTCCGTAAGGAATTAATTCAATCCGTAAAGAATTAATTCAGTCCGTAAGGAATTAATTCAGTCCGTAAGGAATGAATTCAATCCGTAAGGATATAATTCAGTCCGTAAGGAATTAATTCAGTCCGTAAGGAATTAACTCAGTCCGTAAGGTATTAATTCAGTCCGTTAGGAATTAATTCAATCCGTAATGAATTAATTCAGTCCGTAAAGAATTAATTCACTCCGTAAGGAATTAATTAAGTCCGTAAGGAATTGATTCAGTCCATAAGGAATTAATTCAGTCCATTAATTAATTAATTCAGTACGTAAGGAATTAATTCAGTCCGTAAAGAATTAATTCAGTCCGTGATGAATTAATTCAATCCGTAAGGAATTAATTCAATCCGTAAGGAATTAATTCAGTCCTTAAGTAATTAATTCAGTCCGTAAGGAATTAATTCAATCCGTAATGAATCAATTCAGTCCATTAATTAATTAATTCAGTACGTAAATAATTAATTCAGTCCGTGATGAATTAATTCAATCCGTAAGGAATTAATTCAATCCGTAAGGAATTAATTCAGTCCTTAAGTAATTAATTCAATCCGTAAGGAATTAATTAAGTCCGTAAGAAATTAATTCAGCCCGTAAGGAATTAATTAATTCCCTAAGGAATTAATTTGGTCCGTACGGAATTAATTCATTCCGTAAGGAATTATTTATTTCCGTAAGGAATTAATTCAGTCTGTAAGGAATTAATTCAGTCCGTTAGGAAATAATTCAGTCCGTAAGGAATTATTTCAGTTCGTAAGGAATTAATTCAATCCGTAAGGAATTAATTCAGTCCGTAATGAATTAATTCAGTCCGTTAGGAATTAATTCAGTCCGTAAGGAATTAATTCAGTCCGTAAGAAAGTAATTCAGCCCGTAAGGAATTAATTCATTCATTAAGGAATTAATTCAGTCCGTAAGGAATTAATTCTATCCGTAAAGAATTAATTCAGTCCGTAAGGAACTAATTCAGTCCGTTGGGAACTAATTCAGTCCGTAATGTATTAATTCAGTCCGTGAGAAATTCATTCAGCCCGTAAGGAATTAATTAATTCCCTAAGGAATTAATTTGGTCCGTAAGGAATTAATTCAATCCGTAAGGAATTAATTCAGTCCGTAAGGAATTAATTCAATCCGTAAGGAATTAATTCAATCCGTAAGGAATTAATTCAGTCCGTAATGAATTAATTCAGTCCGTAAGGAATTAAATCAATCCGTAATTTATTAATTCAGTCCATTAATTAATTAATTCAGTCCGTAAGGAATGAATTCAGTAAGTAAGGAATTAATTCAGTCCGTAAGGAATTAATTCAGTCCGTAAGAAATTAATTCAGCACGTAAGGAATTAATTCATTCCCAAAGGAATTAATTCGGTCCGTAAGGAATTAATTCATACCGTTAAGAATTAATTCAGTCCGTAAGGAATTAATTCAATCCGTAAGGAATTAATTCAGTCCGTAAGGAATTAATTCATTCCGTAAGGAATTTATTATGTTAGTAAGGAATTAATTCAGTCCGTAAGGAACTAATTCAGTCCGTAATGTATTAATGCAGTCCGTAAGAAATAAATTCAGCCCGTAAGGAATTAATTCAATCTCTAAGGAATTAATTTGGTCCGTAAAGAATTAATTCATTCCGATAAGAATTAATTCATTCTGTAAGGAATTAATTCAATCCGTAAGGAATAAATTCAGTCCGTAAGGAATTAATTCAGTCCGTAAGGAATTATTTCTATCCGTAAAGAATTAATTCAGTCCGTAAGGAACTAATTCAGTCCGTAAGGAACTAATTCAGTCCGTAATGTATTAATTCAGTCCGTGAGAAATTAATTCAGCCCGTAAGGAATTAATTAATTCCCTAAGGAATTAATTTGTTCCGTAAGGAATTAATTCAATCCGTAAGGAATTAATTCAGTCCGTAAGGAATTAATTCAATCGGTAAGGAATTAATTCAATCCGTAAGGAATTAATTCAGTCCGTAATGAATTAATTCAGTCCGTAAGGAATTAAATCAATCCGTAATGAATTAATTCAGTCCATTAATTAATTAATTCAGTCCGTAAGGAATGAATTCAGTAAGTAAGGAATTAATTCAGTCCGTAGGGAATTAATTCAGTCCGTAAGAAATTAATTCAGCACGTAAGGAATTAATTCATTCCCAAAGGAATTAATTCGGTCCGTAAGGAATTAATTCATACCGATAAGAATTAATTCATTCTGTAAGGAATTAATTCAATCCGTAAGGAATAAATTCAGTCCGTAAGGAATTAATTCAGTCCGTAAGGAATTATTTCTATCCGTAAAGAATTAATTCAGTCCGTAAGGAACTAATTCAGTCCGTAAGGAACTAATTCAGTCCGTAATGTATTAATTCAGTCCGTGAGAAATTAATTCAGCCCGTAAGGAATTAATTAATTCCCTAAGGAATTAATTTGGTCCGTAAGGAATTAATTCAATCCGTAAGGAATTAATTCAGTCCGTAAGGAATTAATTCAATCGGTAAGGAATTAATTCAATCCGTAAGGAATTAATTCAGTCCGTAATGAATTAATTCAGTCCGTAAGGAATTAAATCAATCCGTAATGAATTAATTCAGTCCATTAATTAATTAATTCAGTCCGTAAGGAATGAATTCAGTAAGTAAGGAATTAATTCAGTCCGTAAGGAATTAATTCAGTCCGTAAGAAATTAATTCAGCACGTAAGGAATTAATTCATTCCCAAAGGAATTAATTCGGTCCGTAAGGAATTAATTCATACCGTTAAGAATTAATTCAGTCCGTAAGGAATTAATTCAATCCGTAAGGAATTAATTCAGTCCGTAAGGAATTAATTCATTCCGTAAGGAATTTATTATGTTAGTAAGGAATTAATTCAGTCCGTAAGGAACTAATTCAGTCCGTAATGTATTAATGCAGTCCGTAAGAAATAAATTCAGCCCGTAAGGAATTAATTCAATCTCTAAGGAATTAATTTGGTCCGTAAAGAATTAATTCATTCCGATAAGAATTAATTCATTCTGTAAGGAATTAATTCAATCCGTAAGGAATAAATTCAGTCCGTAATGAATTAATTCAGTCCGTAAGGAATTAAATCAATCCGTAATGAATTAATTCAGTCCATTAATTAATTAATTCAGTCCGTAAGGAATGAATTCAGTAAGTAAGGAATTAATTCAGTCCGTAGGGAATTAATTCAGTCCGTAAGAAATTAATTCAGCACGTAAGGAATTAATTCATTCCCAAAGGAATTAATTCGGTCCGTAAGGAATTAATTCATACCGATAAGAATTAATTCATTCTGTAAGGAATTAATTCAATCCGTAAGGAATAAATTCAGTCCGTAATGAATTAATTCAGTCCGTAAGGAATTAAATCAATCCGTAATGAATTAATTCAGTCCATTAATTAATTAATTCAGTCCGTAAGGAATGAATTCAGTAAGTAAGGAATTAATTCAGTCCGTAGGGAATTAATTCAGTCCGTAAGAAATTAATTCAGCACGTAAGGAATTAATTCATTCCCAAAGGAATTAATTCGGTCCGTAAGGAATTAATTCATACCGATAAGAATTAATTCATTCTGTAAGGAATTAATTCAATCCGTAAGGAATAAATTCAGTCCGTAAGGAATTAATTCAGTCCGTAAGGAATTATTTCTATCCGTAAAGAATTAATTCAGTCCGTAAGGAACTAATTCAGTCCGTAAGGAACTAATTCAGTCCGTAATGTATTAATTCAGTCCGTGAGAAATTAATTCAGCCCGTAAGGAATTAATTAATTCCCTAAGGAATTAATTTGGTCCGTAAGGAATTAATTCAATCCGTAAGGAATTAATTCAGTCCGTAAGGAATTAATTCAATCGGTAAGGAATTAATTCAATCCGTAAGGAATTAATTCAGTCCGTAATGAATTAATTCAGTCCGTAAGGAATTAAATCAATCCGTAATGAATTAATTCAGTCCATTAATTAATTAATTCAGTCCGTAAGGAATGAATTCAGTAAGTAAGGAATTAATTCAGTCCGTAAGGAATTAATTCAGTCCGTAAGAAATTAATTCAGCACGTAAGGAATTAATTCATTCCCAAAGGAATTAATTCGGTCCGTAAGGAATTAATTCATACCGTTAAGAATTAATTCAGTCCGTAAGGAATTAATTCAATCCGTAAGGAATTAATTCAGTCCGTAAGGAATTAATTCATTCCGTAAGGAATTTATTATGTTAGTAAGGAATTAATTCAGTCCGTAAGGAACTAATTCAGTCCGTAATGTATTAATGCAGTCCGTAAGAAATAAATTCAGCCCGTAAGGAATTAATTCAATCTCTAAGGAATTAATTTGGTCCGTAAAGAATTAATTCATTCCGATAAGAATTAATTCATTCTGTAAGGAATTAATTCAATCCGTAAGGAATAAATTCAGTCCGTAATGAATTAATTCAGTCCGTAAGGAATTAAATCAATCCGTAATGAATTAATTCAGTCCATTAATTAATTAATTCAGTCCGTAAGGAATGAATTCAGTAAGTAAGGAATTAATTCAGTCCGTAGGGAATTAATTCAGTCCGTAAGAAATTAATTCAGCACGTAAGGAATTAATTCATTCCCAAAGGAATTAATTCGGTCCGTAAGGAATTAATTCATACCGATAAGAATTAATTCATTCTGTAAGGAATTAATTCAATCCGTAAGGAATAAATTCAGTCCGTAAGGAATTAATTCAGTCCGTAAGGAATTATTTCTATCCGTAAAGAATTAATTCAGTCCGTAAGGAACTAATTCAGTCCGTAAGGAACTAATTCAGTCCGTAATGTATTAATTCAGTCCGTGAGAAATTAATTCAGCCCGTAAGGAATTAATTAATTCCCTAAGGAATTAATTTGGTCCGTAAGGAATTAATTCAATCCGTAAGGAATTAATTCAGTCCGTAAGGAATTAATTCAATCGGTAAGGAATTAATTCAATCCGTAAGGAATTAATTCAGTCCGTAATGAATTAATTCAGTCCGTAAGGAATTAAATCAATCCGTAATGAATTAATTCAGTCCATTAATTAATTAATTCAGTCCGTAAGGAATGAATTCAGTAAGTAAGGAATTAATTCAGTCCGTAAGGAATTAATTCAGTCCGTAAGAAATTAATTCAGCACGTAAGGAATTAATTCATTCCCAAAGGAATTAATTCGGTCCGTAAGGAATTAATTCATACCGTTAAGAATTAATTCAGTCCGTAAGGAATTAATTCAATCCGTAAGGAATTAATTCAGTCCGTAAGGAATTAATTCATTCCGTAAGGAATTTATTATGTTAGTAAGGAATTAATTCAGTCCGTAAGGAACTAATTCAGTCCGTAATGTATTAATGCAGTCCGTAAGAAATAAATTCAGCCCGTAAGGAATTAATTCAATCTCTAAGGAATTAATTTGGTCCGTAAAGAATTAATTCATTCCGATAAGAATTAATTCACTCTGTAAGGAATTAATTCAATCCGTAAGGAATAAATTCAGTCCGTAATGAATTAATTCAGTCCGTAAGGAATTAAATCAATCCGTAATGAATTAATTCAGTCCATTAATTAATTAATTCAGTCCGTAAGGAATGAATTCAGTAAGTAAGGAATTAATTCAGTCCGTAGGGAATTAATTCAGTCCGTAAGAAATTAATTCAGCACGTAAGGAATTAATTCATTCCCAAAGGAATTAATTCGGTCCGTAAGGAATTAATTCATACCGATAAGAATTAATTCATTCTGTAAGGAATTAATTCAATCCGTAAGGAATAAATTCAGTCCGTAAGGAATTAATTCAGTCCGTAAGGAATTATTTCTATCCGTAAAGAATTAATTCAGTCCGTAAGGAACTAATTCAGTCCGTAAGGAACTAATTCAGTCCGTAATGTATTAATTCAGTCCGTGAGAAATTAATTCAGCCCGTAAGGAATTAATTAATTCCCTAAGGAATTAATTTGGTCCGTAAGGAATTAATTCAATCCGTAAGGAATTAATTCAGTCCGTAAGGAATTAATTCAATCGGTAGTAGTTCCTTACGGACTGAATTAATTCCTTACTAACATAATAAATTCCTTACGGAATGAATTAATTCCTTACGGACTGAATTAATTCCTTACGGATTGAATTAATTCCTTACGGACTGAATTAATTCTTAACGGTATGAATTAATTCCTTACGGACCGAATTAATTCCTTTGGGAATGAATTAATTCCTTACGTGCTGAATTAATTTCTTACGGACTGAATTAATTCCTTACGGACTGAATTAATTCCTTACGGACTGAATTAATTCCTTACTTACTGAATTCATTCCTTACGGACTGAATTAATTAATTAATGGACTGAATTAATTCATTACGGATTGATTTAATTCCTTACGGACTGAATTAATTCATTACGGACTGAATTAATTCCGTAAGGAATAAATTCAGTACGTAAGGAATTAATTCAGTCAGTAAGGAATTAATTCAATCCGTAAGGAATTAATTCAGTCCGTAAGGAATTAACTCAGTCCGTAAGGGATTAATTCAGTCCGTAAGGAATTAATTAAGTCCGTAAGGAATTGATTCAGTCCGTAAGGAATTAATTCAGTCCATTAATTAATTAATTCAGTACGTAATTAACGTATGAATTAACTCAGTCCGTAAGGGATTAATTCAGTCCGTAAGGAATTAATTAAGTCCGTAAGGAATTAATTCAATCCGTAAGGAATTAATTCAGTCCTTAAGTAATTAATTCAGTCCGTAAGGAATTAATTCAATCCGTAATGAATCAATTCAGTCCATTAATTAATTAATTCAGTACGTAAATAATTAATTCAGTCCGTAAGGATTTAATTCAGTCCGTAAGGAATTGATTCAGTCCGTAAGGAATTAATTCAGTCCATTAATTAATTAATTCAGTACGTAATTAACGTAGGAATTAACTCAGTCCGTAAGGGATTAATTCAGTCCGTAAGGAATTAATTAAGTCCGTAAGGAATTAATTCAATCCGTAAGGAATTAATTCAGTCCTTAAGTAATTAATTCAGTCCGTAAGGAAATAATTCAATCCGTAATGAATCAATTCAGTCCATTAATTAATTAATTCAGTACGTAAATAATTAATTCAGTCCGTAAGGATTTAATTCAGTACGTAAGGAATTAATTCAGTCCGTTAGGAATTAATTCAGTCTGTAAGGAATTAATTCAGTCCGTAAGAAAGTAATTCAGCCCGTAAGGAATTAATTCATTCATTAAGGAATTAATTCAGTCCGTAAGGAATTAATTCTATCCGTAAAGAATTAATTCAGTCCGTAAGGAACTAATTCAGTCCGTAAGGAACTAATTCAGTCCGTAATGTATTAATTCAGTCCGTGAGAAATGAATTCAGCCCGTAAAGAATTAATTAATTCCCTAAGTAATTAATTTGGTCCGTAAGGAATCAATTCAATCCGTAAGTAATTAATTCAGTCCGTAAGGAATTAATTCAGTCCGTAAGGAATTAGTTCATACCGTTAAGAATTAATTCAGTCCGTAATGTATTAATGCAGTCCGTAAGAAATAAATTCCGCCCGTACGGAATTAATTCAATCTCTAAGGAATTAATTTGGTCCTTAAGGAATTAATTCATTCCGTTAAGAATTAATTCATTCTGTAAGGAATTAATTCAATCCGTAAGGAATTAATTCAGTCCGTAAGGAATTAATTCAATCCGTAAGGAATTAATTCCGTCTGTAAGGAATTAAATCAGTCCATTAATTAATTAATTCAGTCCGTAATGATTTTATTTAGTCCGTAAGGAATTAATTCAGTCCGTAAGGAATTAATTCAATCCGTAAGGAATTAATTCAATCCGTAAGGAATTAATTCAGTCCGTAAGGAATTAATTCAGTCCGTAAGGAATTAATTCAATCCGTAAATAATTAATTAAATCCGTAAGGAATTAATTCCGTCCGTAAGGAATTAATTCAGTCCGTAAGGAATTATTTCAATCCGTAATGAATTAATTCAGTCCATTAATTAATTAATTCAGTACGTAAATAATTAATTCAGTCCGTAAGGATTTAATTCATTCCGTAAGGAATCAATTCAGTCCGTAAGGAATTAATTCAGTCCGTAAGGAATTAATTCAATCCATAAGGAATTAATTCAATCCGTAAGGAACTAATTCAGTCCGTAAGGAATTAACTCAGTCCGTAAGGGATTAATTCAGTCCGTTAGGAATTAATTCAATCCGTAATGAATTAATTCAGTCCGTAAGGAATTAATTCACCCCGTAAGGAATTATTTAAGTCCGGAAGGAATTGATTCAGTCCGTAAGGAATTAATTCAGTCAATTAATTAATTAATTCAGTACGGAAGAAATTAATTCAGAGCGTAAAGAATTAATTCCGTCCGTGATGAATCAATTCAATCCGTAAGGAATTAATTCAATCCGTAAGGAATTAATCCAGTCCTTAAGTAATTAATTCAGTCCGTAAGGAATTAATTCACTCCGTAAGGAATTAATTCAATCCGTAAGGAATTAATTCAGTCCGTAAGAAATTAATTCAGCCCGTAAGGAATTAATTAATTGCCTAAGGAATTAATTTGGTCCGTAAGGAATTAATTCATTCCGTAAGGAATTAATTCAGTCCGTAAGGAATTAACTCAGTCCGTAAGGGATTAATTCAGTCCGTTAGGAATTAATTCAATCCGTAATGAATTAATTCAGTCCGTAAGGAATTAATTCACTCGGTAAGGAATTAATTAAGTCCGTAAGGAATTGATTCAGTCCGTAAGGAATTAATTCAGTCAATTAATTAATTAATTCAGTACGTAAGGAATTAATTCAGTGCGTAAAGAATTAATTCAGTCCGTGATGAATCAATTCAATCCGTAAGGAATTAAGTCAATCCGTAAGGAATCAATTCAGTCCTTAAGTAATTAATTCAGTCCGTAAGGAATTAATTCTATCCGTAAAGAATTAATTCAGTCCGTAAGGAACTAATTCAGTCCGTAAGGAACTAATTCAGTCCGTAATGTATTAATTCAGTCCGTGAGAAATTAATTCAGCCCGTAAGGAATTAATTAATTCCCTAAGGAATTAATTTGGTCCGTAAGGAATCAATTCAATCCGTAAGGAATTAATTCAGTCCGTAAGGAATTAATTCAGTCCGTAAGGAATTAATTCAATCCGTAAGGAATTAATTCAATCCGTAAGGAATTAATTCAGTCCGTTAGGAATTAATTCAGTCCGTAAGGAATTAATTCAATCCGTAATGAATTAATTCAGTCCATTAATTAATTAATTCAGTCCGTAAGGAATTAATTCAGTAAGTAAGGAATTAATTCAGTCCGTAAGGAATTAATTCAGTCCGTAAGAAATTAATTCAGCACGTAAGGAATTAATTCATTCCCAAAGGAATTAATTCGGTCCGTAAGGAACTAATTCATACCGTTAAGAATTAATTCAGTCCGTAAGGAATTAATTCAATCCGTAAGGAATTAATTCAGTCCGTAAGGAATTAACTCAGTCCGTAAGGAATTTATTAATGTTAGTAAGGAATTAATTCAGTCCGTAAGGAATTAATTCAGTCCGTAATGTATTAATGCAGTCCGTAAGAAATAAATTCAGCCCGTAAGGAATTAATTCAATTTCTAAGGAATTAATTTGGTCCGTAAAGAATTAATTCATTCCGTTAAGAATTAATTCATTCTGTAAGGAATTAATTCAATCCGTAAGGAATTTATTCAGTCCGTAAGGAATTAATTCAATCCGTAAGGAATTAATTCCGTCCGTAAGGAATTAATTCAGTCCGGAAGGTATTAATTCAATCCGTAATGAATTAATTCACTCCGTAAGAATTAAGTCCGTAAGGAATTCATTTAGTCCGTAAGGAATTAATTCAGTCCATTAATTAATTAATTCAGTCCGTAAGGAATTTATTCAGTCCGTAAGGAATTAATTCAGTCCGTAAGGAATTAATTCAATCCGTAGGGAATTAATTCAATCCGTAAGGAATTAATTCAGTCCGTAAGGAATTAATTCAGTCCGTAAGGAATTAATTCAATTCGTAAATAATTAATTAAATCCGTAAGGAATTAATTCAGTCCGTAAGGAATTAAAACAATCCGTAATGAATTAATTCAGTCCATTAAATAATTAATTCAGTACGTAAATAATTAATTCAGTCCGTAAGGATTTAATTCATTCCGTAAATAATTAATTCAGTCCGTAAGGATTTAATTCATTCCGTAAGGAATTAATTCAGTCTGTAAGGAATTAATTCAGTCTGTAAGGAATTAATTCAATCCGTAAGGAATTAATTCAGTCCGTAAGGAATTAATTCAATCCGTAAGGAATTAATTCAGTCCGTAAGGAATTAATTCAGTCCGTAAGGAATTAATTCAGCACGTAAGAAATAATTCATTCCCAAAGGAATTAATTCGGTCCGTAAGGAATTAATTCAGTCCGTAAGGAATTAATTCATTCCGTAAGGAATTAATTCAGTCCGTAAGGAATTAATTTAATCCGTAATGAATTAATTCAGTCCATTAATTAATTAATTCAGTACGTAAATAATTAATTCAGTTCGTAAGGATTTAATTCAGTCCGTAAGGAATTAATACAGTCTGTACGGAATTAATTCAATCCGTAAGGAATTAATTCAATCCGTAAGGAATAAATTCAGTCCGTAAGGAATTGATTCAGTCCGTAAGGAATTAATTCAGTCAATTAATTAATTAATTCAGTACGTAAGGAATTAATTCAGTGCGTAAAGAATTAATTCAGTCCGTGATGAATCAATTCAATCCGTAAGGAATTAAGTCAATCCGTAAGGAATCAATTCAGTCCTTAAGTAATTAATTCAGTCCGTAAGGAATTAATTCAATCCGTAAGGAATTAATTCAATCCGTAAGGAATTAATTCAGTCCGTAAGAAATTAATTCAATCCGTAAGGAATTAATTCAGTCCGTAAGGAATTAATTCAGTCCGTTAGGAATTAATTCAGTCCGTAAGGAATTAATTCAGTCCGTAAGAAAGTAATTCAGCCCGTAAGGAATTAATTCATTCATTAAGGAATTAATTCAGTCCGTAAGGAATTAATTCTATCCGTAAAGAATTAGTTCAATCCGTAAGGAATTAATTCAATCCGTAAGGAATTAATTCAGTCCGTAAGGAATTAATTAAGTCCGTAAGGAATTAATTCAGTCCGTATGGAACTAATTCAGTCCGTAAAGAATTAATTTAGTCCGTAATGAAATAATTCAGTCCGTAAGGAATTAATTCAATCCGTAATGAATTAATTCAGTCCGTAAGGAACTAATTCAGTCCGTAAGGAATTAATTCAGTAAGTAAGGAATTAATTCAGTCCGTAAGGAATTAATTCAATCCGTAATGAATTAATTCAGTCCGTAAGGAACTAATTCAGTCCGTAAAGAATTAATTTAGTCCGTAATGAAATAATTCAGTCCGTAAGGAATTAATTCAATCCGTAATGAATTAATTCAGTCCGTAAGGAACTAATTCAGTCCGTAAGGAATTAATTCAGTAAGTAAGGAATTAATTCAGTCCGTAAGAAATTAATTCAATCCGTAAGGAATTAATTCAGTCCGTAAGAAATTAATTCAATCCGTAAGGAATTAATTCAGTCCATTAATTAATTAATTCAGTACGTAAGGAATTAATTCAGTCCGTAAGGAATTAATTCAGTCCGTAAGGAATTAATTAAGTCCGTAAGGAATTAATTCAGTCCGTAAGGAATTGATTCAGTCCGTAAGGAGTTATTTCAGTCCGTAAAGAATTAATTCAATCCGTAAATAATTAATTCAGTCCGTAAGGAATTAATTTATTCCGTAATGAAATAATTCAGTCCGTAAGGAATGAATTCAATCCGTAATGAATTAATTCAGTCCGTAAGAAATTAATTGAGTCCATTAATTAATTAATTCAGTCCGTAAGTAATTAATTCAGTCCGTAAGGAATTACTTCAGTCCATAAGGAATTAATTCAGTTCGTAAGGAATTAATTCAATTCGTAAGGAATTAATTAAGTCCGTAAGGAATTAATTCAGTCCGTAATGAAATAATTCAGTCCGTAAGGAATTAATTCAGTCCGTAAGGAATTAATTCAATCCGTAAGGAATTAATTTAGTCCGTAAGGAATTGATTCAGTCCGTAAGGAGTTAATTCAGTCCGTAAGGAATTAATTCAGTCCGTAAGGAATTAATTCAGTCCGTAATGTATTAGTTCAGTCCGTAAGGAACTAATTCACTCCGTAAGGATTTAATTAAGTAAGTAAGGAATTGATTCAGTCCGTAAGGAATTAACTCAGTCCGAAAGGAATTAATTCAGTACTTAAGGAATAAATTCAGTCCGTAAGGAATTAATTCAGTCCGTAAGGAATTAATTCAATCCGTAAATAATTAATTCAGTCCGTAGGGAATTAATTTAGTCCGTAATGAAATAATTCAGTCCGTAAGGAATTAATTCAGTCCGTAGGGAATTAATTTAGTCCGTAATGAAATAATTCAGTCCGTAAGGAATTAATTCAATCCGTAATGAATTAATTCAGTCCGTAACGAATAAATTCAGTCCATTAATTAATTAATTCAGTACGTAAGTAATTAATTCAGTCCGTAAGGAGATAATTCAGTCCATAAGGAATTAATTCAGTCCGTTAGGAATTAATTCGGTACGTAAGGAATTAATTCATTCTGTTAAGAATTAATTCAGTTCGTAAGGAATTAATTCAATTCGTAAGGAATTAATTAAGTCCGTAAGGAATTAATTCAGTCCGTAAGGAACTAATTCAGTCCGTAAGGAATTAATTCAGTCCGTAAGGAAATAATTCAGTCCGTAAGGAATTAATTCAGTCCGTAAGAAATTAATTCAATCCGCAAGGAATTAATTCAATCCGTGAAGAATTAATTCAGTCCGTAAGGAACTAACTCAGTCCGTAAGGAATTAATTCAGTCCGTAAGGAATTAATTCAATCCGTAAGGAATTAATTTAGTCCGTAAGGAATTGATTCAGTCCGTAAGGAGTTAATTCAGTCCGTAAGGAATTAATTCAGTCCGTAAGGAATTAATTCAGTCCGTAATGTATTAGTTCAGTCCGTAAGGAACTAATTCACTCCGTAAGGATTTAATTAAGTAAGTAAGGAATTGATTCAGTCCGTAAGGAATTAACTCAGTCCGAAAGGAATTAATTCAGTACTTAAGGAATAAATTCAGTCCGTAAGGAATTAATTCAGTCCGTAAGGAATTAATTCAATTCGTAAATAATTAATTAAATCCGTAAGGAATTAATTCAGTCCGTAAGGAATTAAAACAATCCGTAATGAATTAATTCAGTCCATTAAATAATTAATTCAGTACGTAAATAATTAATTCAGTCCGTAAGGATTTAATTCATTCCGTAAATAATTAATTCAGTCCGTAAGGATTTAATTCATTCCGTAAGGAATTAATTCAGTCTGTAAGGAATTAATTCAGTCTGTAAGAAATTAATTCAATCCGTAAGGAATTAATTCAGTCCGTAAGGAATTAATTCAATCCGTAAGGAATTAATTCAGTCCGTAAGGAATTAATTCAGTCCGTAAGGAATTAATTCAGCACGTAAGAAATAATTCATTCCCAAAGGAATTAATTCGGTCCGTAAGGAATTAATTCAGTCCGTAAGGAATTAATTCATTCCGTAAGGAATTAATTCAGTCCGTAAGGAATTAATTTAATCCGTAATGAATTAATTCAGTCCATTAATTAATTAATTCAGTACGTAAATAATTAATTCAGTTCGTAAGGATTTAATTCAGTCCGTAAGGAATTAATACAGTCTGTACGGAATTAATTCAATCCGTAAGGAATTAATTCAATCCGTAAGGAATAAATTCAGTCCGTAAGGAATTGATTCAGTCCGTAAGGAATTAATTCAGTCAATTAATTAATTAATTCAGTACGTAAGGAATTAATTCAGTGCGTAAAGAATTAATTCAGTCCGTGATGAATCAATTCAATCCGTAAGGAATTAAGTCAATCCGTAAGGAATCAATTCAGTCCTTAAGTAATTAATTCAGTCCGTAAGGAATTAATTCAATCCGTAAGGAATTAATTCAATCCGTAAGGAATTAATTCAGTCCGTAAGAAATTAATTCAATCCGTAAGGAATTAATTCAGTCCGTAAGGAATTAATTCAGTCCGTTAGGAATTAATTCAGTCCGTAAGGAATTAATTCAGTCCGTAAGAAAGTAATTCAGCCCGTAAGGAATTAATTCATTCATTAAGGAATTAATTCAGTCCGTAAGGAATTAATTCTATCCGTAAAGAATTAGTTCAATCCGTAAGGAATTAATTCAATCCGTAAGGAATTAATTCAGTCCGTAAGGAATTAATTAAGTCCGTAAGGAATTAATTCAGTCCGTATGGAACTAATTCAGTCCGTAAAGAATTAATTTAGTCCGTAATGAAATAATTCAGTCCGTAAGGAATTAATTCAATCCGTAATGAATTAATTCAGTCCGTAAGGAACTAATTCAGTCCGTAAGGAATTAATTCAGTAAGTAAGGAATTAATTCAGTCCGTAAGGAATTAATTCAATCCGTAATGAATTAATTCAGTCCGTAAGGAACTAATTCAGTCCGTAAAGAATTAATTTAGTCCGTAATGAAATAATTCAGTCCGTAAGGAATTAATTCAATCCGTAATGAATTAATTCAGTCCGTAAGGAACTAATTCAGTCCGTAAGGAATTAATTCAGTAAGTAAGGAATTAATTCAGTCCGTAAGAAATTAATTCAATCCGTAAGGAATTAATTCAGTCCGTAAGAAATTAATTCAATCCGTAAGGAATTAATTCAGTCCATTAATTAATTAATTCAGTACGTAAGGAATTAATTCAGTCCGTAAGGAATTAATTCAGTCCGTAAGGAATTAATTAAGTCCGTAAGGAATTAATTCAGTCCGTAAGGAATTGATTCAGTCCGTAAGGAGTTATTTCAGTCCGTAAAGAATTAATTCAATCCGTAAATAATTAATTCAGTCCGTAAGGAATTAATTTATTCCGTAATGAAATAATTCAGTCCGTAAGGAATGAATTCAATCCGTAATGAATTAATTCAGTCCGTAAGAAATTAATTGAGTCCATTAATTAATTAATTCAGTCCGTAAGTAATTAATTCAGTCCGTAAGGAATTACTTCAGTCCATAAGGAATTAATTCAGTTCGTAAGGAATTAATTCAATTCGTAAGGAATTAATTAAGTCCGTAAGGAATTAATTCAGTCCGTAAGGAACTAATTCAGTCCGTAAGGAATTAATTCAGTCCGTAATGAAATAATTCAGTCCGTAAGGAATTAATTCAGTCCGTAAGGAATTAATTCAATCCGTAAGGAATTAATTTAGTCCGTAAGGAATTGATTCAGTCCGTAAGGAGTTAATTCAGTCCGTAAGGAATTAATTCAGTCCGTAAGGAATTAATTCAGTCCGTAATGTATTAGTTCAGTCCGTAATTAACTAATTCACTCCGTAAGGATTTAATTAAGTAAGTAAGGAATTGATTCAGTCCGTAAGGAATTAACTCAGTCCGAAAGGAATTAATTCAGTACTTAAGGAATAAATTCAGTCCGTAAGGAATTAATTCAGTCCGTAAGGAATTAATTCAATCCGTAAATAATTAATTCAGTCCGTAGGGAATTAATTTAGTCCGTAATGAAATAATTCAGTCCGTAAGGAATTAATTCAGTCCGTAGGGAATTAATTTAGTCCGTAATGAAATAATTCAGTCCGTAAGGAATTAATTCAATCCGTAATGAATTAATTCAGTCCGTAACGAATTAATTCAGTCCATTAATTAATTAATTCAGTACGTAAGTAATTAATTCAGTCCGTAAGGAGATAATTCAGTCCATAAGGAATTAATTCAGTCCGTTAGGAATTAATTCGGTACGTAAGGAATTAATTCATTCTGTTAAGAATTAATTCAGTTCGTAATTAATTAATTCAATTCGTAAGGAATTAATTAAGTCCGTAAGGAATTAATTCAGTCCGTAAGGAACTAATTCAGTCCGTAAGGAATTAATTCAGTCCGTAAGGAAATAATTCAGTCCGTAAGGAATTAATTCAGTCCGTAAGAAATTAATTCAATCCGCAAGGAATTAATTCAATCCGTGAAGAATTAATTCAGTCCGTAAGGAACTAACTCAGTCCGTAAGGAATTAATTCAGTCCGTAAGGAATTAATTCAATCCGTAAGGAATTAATTTAGTCCGTAAGGAATTGATTCAGTCCGTAAGGAGTTAATTCAGTCCGTAAGGAATTAATTCAGTCCGTAAGGAATTAATTCAGTCCGTAATGTATTAGTTCAGTCCGTAAGGAACTAATTCACTCCGTAAGGATTTAATTAAGTAAGTAAGGAATTGATTCAGTCCGTAAGGAATTAACTCAGTCCGAAAGGAATTAATTCAGTACTTAAGGAATAAATTCAGTCCGTAAGGAATTAATTCAGTCCGTAAGGAATTAATTCAATCCGTAATGAATTAATTCAGTCCGTAACGAATTAATTCACTCCATTAATTAATTAATTCAGTACGTAAGGAATTAATTCAGTCCGTAAGTAATTAATTCAGTCCGTAAGGAATTAATTCAGTCCATAAGGAATTAATTCAGTCCGTTAGGAATTAATTCGGTACGTAAGGAATTAATTCATTCTGTTAAGAATTAATTCAGTTCGTAAGGAATTAATTCAATTCGTAAGGAATTAATTAAGTCCGTAAGGAATTAATTCAGTCCGTAAGGAACTAATTCAGTCCGTAAGGAATTAATTCAGTCCGTAAGGAAATAATTCAGTCCGTAAGGAATTAATTCAGTCCGTATGAAATTAATTCAATCCGCAAGGAATTAATTCCATCCGTAAGGAATTAATTCAGTCCGTAAGGAAATAATTCAGTCCATTAATTAATTAATTCAGTACGTAAGGAATTAATTCAGTCCAGAAGGAATTAATTCAGTCCGTAAGGAAATAATTAAGTCCGTAAGGAATTAATGCAGTCCGTAAAGAATTAATTCAGTCCGCAACGAATTAATTAAGTCCGTAAGGAAATAATTAAATCCGTAAGGAATTAATTCAGTCCATAAGGAATTAATTCAGTAAGAAAGGAATTCAATCAATCCTAAAGAATTAATTCAGTCCATAAGGAATTAATTCAGTAAGAAAGGAATTCAATCAATCCTAAAGAATTAATTCAGTCCGTAAGGAATTAATTAAGTCCGTAAGGAATTTAGTAAGTCCGTAAGGAATTTATTAAGTCGGTAAGGAATTTGTTCAGTCCGTAAGGAATTAATTAAGTCCGTAAGGAATTAATTAAGTCCGTAAAGAATTAATTCAATCCGTAAGGAATTAATTCAGTCTGTAAAGAATTAATTCAGTCCGTAAGGAATTAATTCAGTCCGTAAGGAATTAATTCAGTCCGTAAAGAATTAATTCAGTTAGAAAGGAATTCAATCAATCCTAAAGAATTAATTCAGTCCGTAAGGAATTAATTAAGTCCGTAAGGAATTTATTAAGTCCGTAAGAAATTAATTAAGTCCGTAAGGAATTTGTTCAGTCCGTAAGGAATTAATTAAGTCCGTAAGGAATTAATGAAGTCCGGAAGGAATTAATTCAGTCCGTAAGGAATTAATTCAGTCCGTAAAGTGTTAATTAAGTCCGTAAGGAATTAATTCAGTCCGTAAGGAATTAGTTCAGTCCGCAACGAGTTAATTAAGTCCGTAAGGAAATAATTAAGTCCGTAAGTAATTTATTAAGTCCGTAAGGAATTAATTAAGTCCGTAAGGAATTTGTTCAGTCCGTAAGGAATTAATTAAGTCCGTAAGTAATTAATTAAGTCCGTAAAGAATTAATTCAGTCCGTAATTAATTAATTCAGTCCGTAAAGAATTAATTAAGTCCGTAAGGAATTAATTAAGTTGGTAAGGAATTTGTTCAGTCCGTAAGGAATTAATTAAGTCCGTAAGGAATTAATTAAGTACGTAAGGAATTAATTCAGTCCGTAAGGAATTAATTAAGTCCGTAAAGTATTAATTAAGTCCGTAAGGAATTAATTAAGTCCGTAAGGAATTAATTCAGTCCGTAAGGAATTAATCAATTCCGTAAATAATTAATTCAGTCCGTAAGGAATTAATTCAGTCCGTAAGGAATTTATTAAGTCAGTAAGGAATTAATTCAGTCCGTAAAGAATTAATTCAGTAAGAAAGGAATTCAATCAATCCTAAAGAATTAATTCAGTCCGTAAGGAACTAATTAAGTCCGTAAGGAATGTATTAAGTCCGTAAGGAATTTTTTCAGTCCCTAAGGAATTAATTAAGTCCGTAAGGGATTAACTAAGTCCTTAAGGAATTAATTAAATCCGTAAGGAATTATTTAAGTCCGTAAGGAATTTGTTCAGTCCGTAAAGAATTAATTCAGTCCGTAAAGAATTAATAAAGTCCGTAAGGAATTAATTAAGTCCGTAAGGAATTAATTAAATCCGTAAGGAATTAATTCAGTCCGTAAGGAATTAATTCAGTAAGAAAGGAATTCAATCAATCCTAAAGAATTAATTCAGTCCGTAAGGAATTAATTAAGTCCGTAAGGAATTTATTAAGTCCGTAAGAAATTAATTAAGTCCGTAAGGAATTTGTTCAGTCCGTAAGGAATTAATTAAGTCCGTAAGGAATTAATGAAGTCCGGAAGGAATTAATTCAGTCCGTAAGGAATTAATTCAGTCCGTAAGGAATTAGTTCAGTCCGCAACGAGTTAATTAAGTCCGTAAGGAAATAATTAAGTCCGTAAGTAATTTATTAAGTCCGTAAGGAATTAATTAAGTCCGTAAGGAATTTGTTCAGTCCGTAAGGAATTAATTAAGTCCGTAAGGAATTAATTCAGTCCGTAAAGAATTAATTAAGTCCGTAAGGAATTAATTAAGTTGGTAAGGAATTTGTTCAGTCCGTAAGGAATTAATTAAGTCCGTAAGGAATTAATTCAGTCCGTAAAGTATTAATTAAGTCCGTAAGGAATTAATTCAGTCCGTAAGGAATTATTTCAGTCCGTAAAGAATTAATTAAGTCCGTAAGGAATTTATTAAGTCCGTAAGGAATTTGTTCAGTCCGTAAGGAATTAATTAAGTCCGTAAGGAATTAATTCAGTCCGTAATGAATTAATTCAGTCCGTAAAGAATTAATTCAGTTAGAAAGGAATTCAATCAATCCTAAAGAATTAATTCAGTCCGTAAGGAATTAATTAAGTCCGTAAGGAATTAATTAAGTCCGTAAGGAATGTATTAAGTCCGTAAGGAATTTGTTCAGTCTCTAAGGAATTAATTAAGTCCGTGAGGGATTAACTAAGTCCTTAAGGAATTAATTAAATCCGTAAGGGATTAACTAAGTCCTTAAGGAATTAATTAAATCCGTAAGGAATTAATTAAGTCCGTATGGAATTTAGTAAGTCCGTAAGGAATTTATTAAGTCGGTAAGGAATTTGTTCAGTCCGTAAGGAATTAATTAAGTCCGTAAGGAATTAATTAAGTCCCTAAAGAATTAATTCAATCCGTAAGGAATTAATTCAGTCTGTAAAGAATTAATTCAGTCCGTAAGGAATTAATTCAGTCCGTAAAGAATTAATTCAGTTAGAAAGGAATTCAATCAATCCTAAAGAATTAATTCAGTCCGTAAGGAATTAATTAAGTCCGTAAGGAATGTATTAAGTCCGTAAGGAATTTGTTCAGTCCCTAAGGAATTAATTAAGTCCGTAAGGGATTAACTAAGTCCTTAAGGAATTAATTAAATCCGTAAGGAATTATTTAAGTCCGTAAGGAATTTGTTCAGTCCGTAAAGAATTAATTCAGTCCGTAAAGAATTAATAAAGTCCGTAAGGAATTAATTAAGTCCGTAAGGAATTAATTAAATCCGTAAGGAATTAATTCAGTCCGTAAGGAATTAATTCAGTAAGAAAGGAATTCAATCAATCCTAAAGAATTAATTCAGTCCGTAAGGAATTAATTATGTCCGTAAGGAATTTATTAAGTCCGTAAGAAATTAATTAAGTCCGTAAAGAATTAATTCAGTCCGTAAGGAATTAATTCAGTCCGTAAAGAATTAATTAAGTCCGTAAGGAATTAATTAAGTTGGTAAGGAATTTGTTCAGTCCGTAAGGAATTAATTAAGTTCGTAAGGAATTAATTAAGTCCGTAAGGAATTAATTCAGTCCGTAAGGAATTAATTCATTCCGTAAAGTATTAATTAAGTCCGTAAGGAATTAATTCAGTCCGTAAGGAATTATTTCAGTCCGTAAAGAATTAATTAAGTCCGTAAGGAATTTATTAAGTCCGTAAGGAATTTGTTCAGTCCGTAAGGAATTAATTAAGTCCGTAAGGGATTAACTAAGTCCTTAAGGAATTAATTAAATCCGTAAGGAATTATTTAAGTCCGTAAGGAATTTGTTCAGTCCGTAAAGAATTAATTCAGTCCGTAAAGAATTAATAAAGTCCGTAAGGAATTAATTAAGTCCGTAAGGAATTAATTAAATCCGTAAGGAATTAATTCAGTCCGTAAGGAATTAATTCAGTAAGAAAGGAATTCAATCAATCCTAAAGAATTAATTCAGTCCGTAAGGAATTAATTATGTCCGTAAGGAATTTATTAAGTCCGTAAGAAATTAATTAAGTCCGTAAGGAATTTGTTCAGTCCGTAAGGAATTAATGAAGTCCGGAAGGAATTAATTCAGTCCGTAAGGAATTAATTCAGTCCGTAAAGTGTTAATTAAGTCCGTAAGGAATTAATTCAGTCCGTAAGGAATTAGTTCAGTCCGCAACGAGTTAATTAAGTCCGTAAGGAAATAATTAGGTCCGTAAGTAATTTATTAAGTCCGTAAGGAATTAATTAAGTCCGTAAGGAATTTGTTCAGTCCGTAAGGAATTAATTAAGTCCGTAAGGAATTAATTAAGTCCGTAAAGAATTAATTCAGTCCGTAAGGAATTAATTCAGTCCGTAAAGAATCAATTAAGTCCGTAAGGAATTAATTAAGTTGGTAAGGAATTTGTTCAGTCCGTAAGGAATTAATTAAGTTCGTAAGGAATTAATTAAGTCCGTAAGGAATTAATTCAGTCCGTAAGGAATTAATTCATTCCGTAAAGTATTAATTAAGTCCGTAAGGAATTATTTCAGTCCGTAAAGAATTAATTAAGTCCGTAAGGAATTTATTAAGTCAGTAAGGAATTTGTTCAGTCCGTAAGGAATTAATTAAGTCCGTAAGGGATTAACTAAGTCCTTAAGGAATTAATTAAATCCGTAAGGAATTATTTAAGTCCGTAAGGAATTTGTTCAGTCCGTAAAGAATTAATTCAGTCCGTAAAGAATTAATAAAGTCCGTAAGGAATTAATTAAGTCCGTAAGGAATTAATTAAATCCGTAAGGAATTAATTCAGTCCGTAAGGAATTAATTCAGTAAGAAAGGAATTCAATCAATCCTAAAGAATTAATTCAGTCCGTAAGGAATTAATTATGTCCGTAAGGAATTTATTAAGTCCGTAAGAAATTAATTAAGTCCGTAAGGAATTTGTTCAGTCCGTAAGGAATTAATGAAGTCCGGAAGGAATTAATTCAGTCCGTAAGGAATTAATTCAGTCCGTAAAGTGTTAATTAAGTCCGTAAGGAATTAATTCAGTCCGTAAGGAATTAGTTCAGTCCGCAACGAGTTAATTAAGTCCGTAAGGAAATAATTAAGTCCGTAAGTAATTTATTAAGTCCGTAAGGAATTAATTAAGTCCGTAAGGAATTTGTTCAGTCCGTAAGGAATTAATTAAGTCCGTAAGGAATTAATTAAGTCCGTAAAGAATTAATTCAGTCCGTAAGGAATTAATTCAGTCCGTAAAGAATCAATTAAGTCCGTAAGGAATTAATTAAGTTGGTAAGGAATTTGTTCAGTCCGTAAGGAATTAATTAAGTTCGTAAGGAATTAATTAAGTCCGTAAGGAATTAATTCAGTCCGTAAGGAATTAATTCATTCCGTAAAGTATTAATTAAGTCCGTAAGGAATTATTTCAGTCCGTAAAGAATTAATTAAGTCCGTAAGGAATTAATTAAGTCCGTAAGGAATTAATTAAGTCCGTAAAGAATTAATTCAGTCCGTAAGGAATTAATTCAGTCCGTAAAGAATCAATTAAGTCCGTAAGGAATTAATTAAGTTGGTAAGGAATTTGTTCAGTCCGTAAGGAATTAATTAAGTTCGTAAGGAATTAATTAAGTCCGTAAGGAATTAATTCAGTCCGTAAGGAATTAATTCATTCCGTATAGTATTAATTAAGTCCGTAAGGAATTATTTCAGTCCGTAAAGAATTAATTAAGTCCGTAAGGAATTTATTAAGTCAGTAAGGAATTTGTTCAGTCCGTAAGGAATTAATTAAGTCCGTAAGGGATTAACTAAGTCCTTAAGGAATTAATTAAATCCGTAAGGAATTATTTAAGTCCGTAAGGAATTTGTTCAGTCCGTAAAGAATTAATTCAGTCCGTAAAGAATTAATAAAGTCCGTAAGGAATTAATTAAGTCCGTAAGGAATTAATTAAATCCGTAAGGAATTAATTCAGTCCGTAAGGAATTAATTCAGTAAGAAAGGAATTCAATCAATCCTAAAGAATTAATTCAGTCCGTAAGGAATTAATTATGTCCGTAAGGAATTTATTAAGTCCGTAAGAAATTAATTAAGTCCGTAAGGAATTTGTTCAGTCCGTAAGGAATTAATGAAGTCCGGAAGGAATTAATTCAGTCCGTAAGGAATTAATTCAGTCCGTAAAGTGTTAATTAAGTCCGTAAGGAATTAATTCAGTCCGTAAGTAATTTATTAAGTCCGTAAGGAATTAATTAAGTCCGTAAGGAATTTGTTCAGTCCGTAAGGAATTAATTAAGTCCGTAAGGAATTAATTAAGTCCGTAAAGAATTAAATCAGTCCGTAAGGAATTAATTCAGTCCGTAAAGAATTAATTAAGTCCGTAAGGAATTTGTTCAGTCCGTAAGGAATTAATTAAGTCCGTAAGGAATTAATGAAGTCCGGAAGGAATTAATTCAGTACGTAAGGAATTAATTCAGTCCGTAAAGTGTTAATTAAGTCCGTAAGGAATTAGTTCAGTCCGCAACGAGTTAATTAAGTCCGTAAGGAAATAATTAAGTCCGTAAGTAATTTATTAAGTCCGTAAGGAATTAATTAAGTCCGTAAGGAATTTGTTCAGTCCGTAAGGAATTAATTAAGTCCGTAAGGAATTAATTAAGTCCGTAAAGAATTAATTCAGTCCGTAATTAAATAATTCAGTCCGTAAAGAATTAATTAAGTCCGTAAGGAATTAATTAAGTTGGTAAGGAATTTGTTCAGTCCGTAAGGAATTAATTAAGTCCGTAAGGAATTTGTTCAGTCCGTAAGGAATTAATTAAGTCCGTAAGGGATTAATTCAGTCCGTAACGAATTAATTCAGTCCGTAAAGAATTAATTAAGTCCGTAAGGAATTTATTCAGTCCGTAAGAAATTAGTTCAGTCCGCAACGAAATAATTAAGTCCGTAAGGAGTTAATTAAGTCCGTAAGGAATTAATTAAATCCGTAAGGAATTAATTCAGTCCGTAAGGAACTAATTCAGTAAGAAAGGAATTCAATCAATCCTAAAGAATTAATTCAGTCCGTAAGGAATTAATTAAGTCCGTAAGGAATTTATTAAGTCCGTAAGGAATTTGTTCAGTCCGTAAGGAATTAATTAAGTCCGTAATTAATTAATTAAGTCCGTAAGGAATTAATTCAGTCCGTAATGAATTAATTCAGTCCGTAAGGAATTATTTAAGTCCGTAAGGAATTTGTTCAGTCCGTAAGGAATTAATTAAGTCCGTAAGGGATTAATTCAGTCCGTAAGGAATTAATTCAGTCCGTAAAGAATTAATTAAGTCCGTAAGGAATTTGTTCAGTCCGTAAGGAATTAATTAAGTCCGTAAGGGATTTATTCAGTCCGTAACGAATTAATTCAGTCCGTAAAGAATTAATTAAGTCCGTAAGGAATTTATTCAGTCCGTAAGAAATTAGTTCAGTCCGCAACGAAATAATTAAGTCCGTAAGGAGTTAATTAAGTCCATAAGGAATTAATTAAATCCGTAAGGAATTAATTCAGTCCGTAAGGAACTAATTCAGTAAGAAAGGAATTCAATAAATCCTAAAGAATTAATTCAGTCCGTAAGGAATTAAGTAAGTCCGTAAGGAATTTATTAAGTCCGTAAGGAATTTGTTCAGTCCGTAAGGAATTAATTAAGTCCGTAAGGAATTAATTAAGTCCGTAAGGAATTAATTCAGTCCGTAATGAATTAATTCAGTCCGTAAGGAATTATTTAAGTCCGTAAGGAATTAATTCAGTCCGTAATGAATTACTTCAGCCCGTAAAGAATTAATTCAGTCCGTAATTAATTAATTCAGTCCGTAAAGAATTAATTAAGTCCGTAAGGAATTAATTAAGTTGGTAAGGAATTTGTTCAGTCCGTAAGGAATTAATTAAGTCCGTAAGGAATTTGTTCAGTCCGTAAGGAATAAATTAAGTCCGTAAGGGATTAATTCAGTCCGTAACGAATTAATTCAGTCCGTAAAGAATTAATTAAGTCCGTAAGGAATTTATTCAGTCCGTAAGAAATTAGTTCAGTCCGCAACGAAATAATTAAGTCCGTAAGGAGTTAATTAAGTCACGTAAGGAATTAATTAAATCCGTAAGGAATTAATTCAGTCCGTAAGGAACTAATTCAGTAAGAAAGGAATTCAATAAATCCTAAAGAATTAATTCAGTCCGTAAGGAATTAATTAAGTCCGTAATTAATTTATTAAGTCCGTAAGGAATTTGTTCAGTCCGTAAGGAATTAATTAAGTCCGTAAGGAATTAATTAAGTCCGTAAGGAATTAATTCAGTCCGTAATGAATTAATTCAGTCCGTAAGGAATTATTTAAGTCCGTAAGGAATTAATTCAGTCCGTAATGAATTACTTCAGCCCGTAAAGAATTAATTCAGTCCGTAAGGAATTAATTAAGTCCGTAAGGAATTAATTAAGTCCGTAAGGAATTTGTTCAGTCCGTAAGGAATTAATTCAGTCCGTAAGGAATTATTTCAGTCCGTAAAGAATTAATTAAGTCCGTAAGGAATTTATTAAGTCCGTAAGGAATTTGTTCAGTCCGTAAGGAATTAATTAAGTCCGTAAGGGATTAACTAAGTCCTTAAGGAATTAATTAAATCCGTAAGGAATTATTTAAGTCCGTAAGGAATTTGTTCAGTCCGTAAAGAATTAATTCAGTCCGTAAAGAATTAATAAAGTCCGTAAGGAATTAATTAAGTCCGTAAGGAATTAATTAAATCCGTAAGGAATTAATTAAATCCGTAAGGAATTAATTCAGTCCGTAAGGAATTAATTCAGTTAGAAAGGAATTCAATCAATCCTAAAGAATTAATTCAGTCCGTAAGGAATTAATTATGTCCGTAAGGAATTTATTAAGTCCGTAAGAAATTAATTAAGTCCGTAAGGAATTTGTTCAGTCCGTAAGGAATTAATGAAGTCCGTAAGGAATTAATGAAGTCCGGAAGGAATTAATTCAGTCCGTAAGGAATTAATTCAGTCCGTAAAGTGTTAATTAAGTCCGTAAGGAATTAATTCAGTCCGTAAGGAATTAGTTCAGTCCGCAACGAGATAATTAAGTCCGTAAGTAATTTATTAAGTCCGTAAGGAATTAATTAAGTCCGTAAGGAATTTGTTCAGTCCGTAAGGAATTAATTAAGTCCGTAAGGAATTAATTAAGTCCGTAAAGAATTAATTCAGTCCGTAAGGAATTAATTCAGTCCGTAAAGAATTAATTAAGTCCTTAAGGAATTTGTTCAGTCCGTAAGGAATTAATTAAGTCCGAAAGGAATTAATGAAGTCCGGAAGGAATTAATTCAGTACGTAAGGAATTAATTCAGTCCGTAAAGTGTTAATTAAGTCCGTAAGGAATTAATTCAGTCCGTAAGGAATTAATGAAGTCCGGAAGGAATTAATTCAGTCCGTAAGGAATTAATTCAGTCCGTAAAGTGTTAATTAAGTCCGTAAGGAATTAATTCAGTCCGTAAGGAATTAGTTCAGTCCGCAACGAGTTAATTAAGTCCGTAAGGAAATAATTAAGTCCGTAAGTAATTTATTAAGTCCGTAAGGAATTAATTAAGTCCGTAAGGAATTTGTTCAGTCCGTAAGGAATTAATTAAGTCCGTAAGGAATTAATTAAGTCCGTAAAGAATTAATTCAGTCCGTAAGGAATTTGTTCAGTCCGTAAGGAATTAATTAAGTCCGAAAGGAATTAATGAAGTCCGGAAGGAATTAATTCAGTACGTAAGGAATTAATTCAGTCCGTAAAGTGTTAATTAAGTCCGTAAGGAATTAATTCAGTCCGTAAGGAATTAATGAAGTCCGGAAGGAATTAATTCAGTCCGTAAGGAATTAATTCAGTCCGTAAAGTGTTAATTAAGTCCGTAAGGAATTAATTCAGTCCGTAAGGAATTAGTTCAGTCCGCAACGAGTTAATTAAGTCCGTAAGGAAATAATTAAGTCCGTAAGTAATTTATTAAGTCCGTAAGGAATTAATTAAGTCCGTAAGGAATTAATGAAGTCCGTAAGGAATTAATTCAGTCCGTAAGGAATTAATTCAGTCCGTAAAGTGTTAATTAAGTCCGTAAGGAATTAATTCAGTCCGTAAGGAATTAGTTCAGTCCGCAACGAGTTAATTAAGTCCGTAAGGAAATAATTAAGTCCGTAAGTAATTTATTAAGTCCGTAAGGAATTAATTAAGTCCGTAAGGAATTTGTTCAGTCCGTAAGGAACTAATTAAGTCCGTAAGGAATTAATTAAGTCCGTAAAGAATTAATTCAGTCCGTAAGGAATTAATTCAGTCCGTAAAGAATTAATTAAGTCCGTAAGGAATTTGTTCAGTCCGTAAGGAATTAATTAAGTCCGAAAGGAATTAATGAAGTCCGGAAGGAATTAATTCAGTACGTAAGGAATTAATTCAGTCCGTAAAGTGTTAATTAAGTCCGTAAGGAATTAATTCAGTCCGTAAGGAATTAATGAAGTCCGGAAGGAATTAATTCAGTCCGTAAGGAATTAATTCAGTCCGTAAAGTGTTAATTAAGTCCGTAAGGAATTAATTCAGTCCGTAAGGAATTAGTTCAGTCCGCAACGAGTTAATTAAGTCCGTAAGGAAATAATTAAGTCCGTAAGTAATTTATTAAGTCCGTAAGGAATTAATTAAGTCCGTAAGGAATTTGTTCAGTCCGTAAGGAATTAATTAAGTCCGTAAGGAATTAATTAAGTCCGTAAAGAATTAATTCAGTCCGTAAGGAATTTGTTCAGTCCGTAAGGAATTAATTAAGTCCGAAAGGAATTAATGAAGTCCGGAAGGAATTAATTCAGTACGTAAGGAATTAATTCAGTCCGTAAAGTGTTAATTAAGTCCGTAAGGAATTAATTCAGTCCGTAAGGAATTAATGAAGTCCGGAAGGAATTAATTCAGTCCGTAAGGAATTAATTCAGTCCGTAAAGTGTTAATTAAGTCCGTAAGGAATTAATTCAGTCCGTAAGGAATTAGTTCAGTCCGCAACGAGTTAATTAAGTCCGTAAGGAAATAATTAAGTCCGTAAGTAATTTATTAAGTCCGTAAGGAATTAATTAAGTCCGTAAGGAATTTGTTCAGTCCGTAAGGAACTAATTAAGTCCGTAAGGAATTAATTAAGTCCGTAAAGAATTAATTCAGTCCGTAAGGAATTAATTCAGTCCGTAAAGAATTAATTAAGTCCGTAAGGAATTTGTTCAGTCCGTAAGGAATTAATTAAGTCCGAAAGGAATTAATGAAGTCCGGAAGGAATTAATTCAGTACGTAAGGAATTAATTCAGTCCGTAAAGTGTTAATTAAGTCCGTAAGGAATTAATTCAGTCCGTAAGGAATTAATGAAGTCCGGAAGGAATTAATTCAGTCCGTAAGGAATTAATTCAGTCCGTAAAGTGTTAATTAAGTCCGTAAGGAATTAATTCAGTCCGTAAGGAATTAGTTCAGTCCGCAACGAGTTAATTAAGTCCGTAAGGAAATAATTAAGTCCGTAAGTAATTTATTAAGTCCGTAAGGAATTAATTAAGTCCGTAAGGAATTTGTTCAGTCCGTAAGGAATTAATTAAGTCCGTAAGGAATTAATTAAGTCCGTAAAGAATTAATTCAGTCCGTAAGGAATTTGTTCAGTCCGTAAGGAATTAATTAAGTCCGAAAGGAATTAATGAAGTCCGGAAGGAATTAATTCAGTACGTAAGGAATTAATTCAGTCCGTAAAGTGTTAATTAAGTCCGTAAGGAATTAATTCAGTCCGTAAGGAATTAATGAAGTCCGGAAGGAATTAATTCAGTCCGTAAGGAATTAATTCAGTCCGTAAAGTGTTAATTAAGTCCGTAAGGAATTAATTCAGTCCGTAAGGAATTAGTTCAGTCCGCAACGAGTTAATTAAGTCCGTAAGGAAATAATTAAGTCCGTAAGTAATTTATTAAGTCCGTAAGGAATTAATTAAGTCCGTAAGGAATTTGTTCAGTCCGTAAGGAATTAATTAAGTCCGTAAGGAATTAATTAAGTCCGTAAAGAATTAATTCAGTCCGTAAGGAATTAATTCAGTCCGTAAAGAATTAATTAAGTCCGTAAGGAATTTGTTCAGTCCGTAAGGAATTAATTAAGTCCGTAAGGAATTAATGAAGTCCGGAAGGAATTAATTCAGTACGTAAGGAATTAATTCAGTCCGTAAAGTGTTAATTAAGTCCATAAGGAATTAATTCAGTCCGTAAGGAATTAGTTCAGTCCGCAACGAGTTAATTAAGTCCGTAAGGAAATAATTAAGTCCGTAAGTAATTTATTAAGTCCGTAAGGAATTAATTAAGTCCGTAAGGAATTTGTTCAGTCCGTAAGGAATTAATTAAGTCCGTAAAGAATTAATTCAGTCCGTAATTAAATAATTCAGTCCGTAAAGAATTAATTAAGTCCGTAAGGAATTAATTAAGTTGGTATAGAATTTGTTCAGTCCGTAAGGAATTAATTAAGTTCGTAAGGAATTTGTTCAGTCCGTAAGGAATTAATTAAGTCCGTAAGGGATTAATTCAGTCCGTAACGAATTAATTCAGTCCGTAAAGAATTAATTAAGTCCGTAAGGAATTTATTCAGTCCGTAAGAAATTAGTTCAGTCCGCAACGAAATAATTAAGTCCGTAAGGAGTTAATTAAGTCCGTAAGGAATTAATTAAATCCGTAAGGAATTAATTCAGTCCGTAAGGAACTAATTCAGTAAGAAAGGAATTCAATAAATCCTAAAGAATTAATTCAGTCCGTAAGGAATTAATTAAGTCCGTAAGGAATTTATTAAGTCCGTAAGGAATTTGTTCAGTCCGTAAGGAATTAATTAAGTCCGTAAGGAATTAATTAAGTCTGTAAGGAATTAATTCAGTCCGTAATGAATTAATTCAGTCCGTAAGGAATTATTTAAGTCCGTAAGGAATTAATTCAGTCCGTAATGAATTACTTCAGCCCGTAAAGAATTAATTCAGTCCGTAATTAATTAATTCAGTCCGTAAAGAATTAATTAAGTCCGTAAGGAATTAATTAAGTTGGTAAGGAATTTGTTCAGTCCGTAAGGAATTAATTAAGTCCGTAAGGAATTTGTTCAGTCCGTAAGGAATTTGTTCAGTCCGTAAGGAATTAATTAAGTCCGTAAGGGATTAATTCAGTCCGTAACGAATTAATTCAGTCCGTAAAGAATTAATTAAGTCCGTAAGGAATTTATTCAGTCCGTAAGAAATTAGTTCAGTCCGCAACGAAATAATTAAGTCCGTAAGGAGTTAATTAAGTCCGTAAGGAATTAATTAAATCCGTAAGGAATTAATTCAGTCCGTAAGGAACTAATTCAGTAAGAAAGGAATTCAATAAATCCTAAAGAATTAATTCAGTCCGTAAGGAATTAATTAAGTCCGTAAGGAATTTATTAAGTCCGTAAGGAATTTGTTCAGTCCGTAAGGAATTAATTAAGTCCGTAAGGAATTAATTAAGTCCGTAAGGAATTAATTCAGTCCGTAATGAATTAATTCAGTCCGTAAGGAATTATTTAAGTCCGTAAGGAATTAATTCAGTCCGTAATGAATTACTTCAGCCCGTAAAGAATTAATTCAGTCCGTAATTAATTAATTCAGTCCGTAAAGAATTAATTAAGTCCGTAAGGAATTAATTAAGTTGGTAAGGAATTTGTTCAGTCCGTAAGGAATTAATTAAGTCCGTAAGGAATTTGTTCAGTCCGTAAGGAATAAATTAAGTCCGTAAGGGATTAATTCAGTCCGTAACGAATTAATTCAGTCCGTAAAGAATTAATTAAGTCCGTAAGGAATTTATTCAGTCCGTAAGAAATTAGTTCAGTCCGCAACGAAATAATTAAGTCCGTAAGGAGTTAATTAAGTCACGTAAGGAATTAATTCAGTCCGTAAGGAACTAATTCAGTAAGAAAGGAATTCAATAAATCCTAAAGAATTAATTCAGTCCGTAAGGAATTAATTAAGTCCGTAAGGAATTTATTAAGTCCGTAAGGAATTTGTTCAGTCCGTAAGGAATTTATTAAGTCCGTAAGGAATTTGTTCAGTCCGTAAGGAAATTTTTAAGTCCGTAAGGAATTTGTTCAGTCCGTAAGGAATTAATTAAGTCCGTAATGAATTACTTCAGTCCGTAAAGAATTAATTCAGTCCGTAAGAAATTAATTCAGTCCGTAAGGAATTAATTCAAGCCGCAACGAATTAATTAAATCCGTAAGGAATTAATTCAGTCCATAAGGAATTAATTCAGTAAGAAAGAAATTCAATCAATCCTAAAGAATTAATTCAGTCCGTAAGGAATTAATTAAGTCCGTAAGGAATTTGTTCAGTCCGTAAAGAATTAATTAAGTCCGTAAGTTATTAATTAAGTCCGTAAAGAATTTGTTCAGTCCGTAAGGAATTAATTAAGTTCGCAAGGAATTTGTTCAGTCCGTAAGGAATTAATTAAGTCCGTAAGGAATTAATTAAATCCGTAAGGAATTAATTCAGTCCGTAAGGAATTAATTCAGTAGGAAAGGAATTCAATCAATCCTAAAGAATTAATTCAGTCCGTAAGGAATTAATTAAGTCCGTAATGAATTAATTCAGTCCGTAAAGAATTAATTCAGTCCGTAAGTAATTTGTTCAGTCCGTAAGGAATTAATTAAGTCCGTAAAGAATTAATTCAGTCCGTAAGGAGTTAATTCAGTCCGTAAGGAATTTATTAAGTCCGTAAGGAATTAATTAAGTCCGTAAAGAATTAATTTAATCCGTAAGGAATTAATTCAGTCCGTAAAGAATTAATTAAGTCCGTAATGAATTAATTCAGTCCGTAAAGAATTAATTCAGTCCGTAAGTAATTTGTTCAGTCCGTAAGGAATTAATTAAGTCCGTAAAGAATTAATTCAGTCCGTAAGGAGTTAATTCAGTCCGTAAGGAATTTATTAAGTCCGTAAGGAATTAATTAAGTCCGTAAAGAATTAATTCAATCCGTAAGGAATTAATTCAGTCCGTAAAGAATTAATTAAGTCCGTAAGGAATTAATTCAGTCCCGTAAAGAATTAATTCAGTCCGTAAGTAATTTGTTCAGTCCGTAAGGAATTAATTCAGTAGGAAAGGAATTCAATCAATCCTAAGGAATTAATTCAGTCCGTAAGGAATTAATTAAGTCCGTAAAGAAATAATTCAATTCGTAAAGAATTAATTAAGTCCGTAAGGAATTAATTAAGTCCGTAAGGAATTAATTCAGTCCGTAAAGAATTAATTAAGTCCGTAAGGAATTAATTAAGTCCGTAAGGAATTTGTTCAGTCCGTAAGGAATTAATTAAGTCCGTTAAGGAATTAATTAAGTCTGTAAGGAATTAATTCAGTCCGTAATGAATTAATTCAGTCCGTAAGGAATTATTTAAGTCCGTAAGGAATTAATTCAGTCCGTAATGAATTACTTCAGCCCGTAAAGAATTAATTCAGTCCGTAATTAATTAATTCAGTCCGTAAAGAATTAATTAAGTCCGTAAGGAATTAATTAAGTTGGTAAGGAATTTGTTCAGTCCGTAAGGAATTAATTAAGTCCGTAAGGAATTTGTTCAGTCCGTAAGGAATTTGTTCAGTCCGTAAGGAATTAATTAAGTCCGTAAGGGATTAATTCAGTCCGTAACGAATTAATTCAGTCCGTAAAGAATTAATTAAGTCCGTAAGGAATTTATTCAGTCCGTAAGAAATTAGTTCAGTCCGCAACGAAATAATTAAGTCCGTAAGGAGTTAATTAAGTCCGTAAGGAATTAATTAAATCCGTAAGGAATTAATTCAGTCCGTAAGGAACTAATTCAGTAAGAAAGGAATTCAATAAATCCTAAAGAATTAATTCAGTCCGTAAGGAATTAATTAAGTCCGTAAGGAATTTATTAAGTCCGTAAGGAATTTGTTCAGTCCGTAAGGAATTAATTAAGTCCGTAAGGAATTAATTAAGTCCGTAAGGAATTAATTCAGTCCGTAATGAATTAATTCAGTCCGTAAGGAATTATTTAAGTCCGTAAGGAATTAATTCAGTCCGTAATGAATTACTTCAGCCCGTAAAGAATTAATTCAGT